>CM052706.1:106653084-106685692 GCA_028551405.1 Uromys caudimaculatus | reverse complement strand
GTTCATAGCAGCCATATTTATAATAGCCAGAAGCTGGAAACAACCCAGATGTCCCTTAGCAGAGGAATGGATACAGAAAATGTGGTACATTTGCACAATGGAATACTACTCAGCTATAAAGAACAAGACTTAATGAAATTTGCAGGCAAATGGATGGAACTTGAAAATATCATCCTGAATGAGGTAACTCATTCACAAAAGAACGAACATGGTATGTACTCACTGATAAGTCGATAGTAGCCCAAACGTTAGGAATACCCAAGTTTTACTTTACAGTAACCGCTGGACTGAGAGTGAGGTCCCAGATGGAGGAGTTGGAGAAGGGACTGAAGGAACTGAGGGATTCTGCAGCCCCATGGAGGGAGCAACAGTGTCAACTGGCCTGACCTCCCCGCCCCCCGTCCTCCTGGAGGCTGGATCACCAACCATAGAATACACATCGAGGGACCCATGGTTCGGACCACATATGTGGCATAGGAGGGCCTTGTTGGCCATCGGGGGAGGAGAGGCCCCAGTAAAGGGGAATGTCAAGGTGGGAATAAGGGAGTGGGTGGGCAGGTGGGTGGGGGGTGGAATTCCCTCATAGTTGTGGGGGAGGGGAATCGGATAGGGGGTTTCCAAAGAGGAGACCTAGAAAGGGGGAAATATTGGAAATGTAAATAAAGTATCAAAAAATAAAAAAAAAAAGTAATACAAGAGAACACAGGTAAACAGGTAAAAGCCCTTAAAGAGGAAATACAGGAAAACATAATCAAGCAGGCAAAGGAAATGAACAAAATCATCCAAGATCTAAAAATGGAAATAGAAACAATAAAGAAATCAGAAAGAGAGACAACCCTGGAGATAGAAACCCTAGGAAAGAGATCAGGGGTAAAAGATGCCAGCATTAACAACAGAATACAAGAGATAGAAGAGAAAATCTCAGGTGCAGATGATACCATAGAAAACATTGACAGAACAGTCAAAGAAAATAGAAAATATAAAAAGCTCCTAACTCAAAACATCCAGGAAATACAAAATTATAAAAGAATACTACCCTAACCTAAAGAAAGAGATAAACATAAACATTCAAGAAGCCTAAAGAACTTCAAATAGATTGGACCAGAAAAGAAATTCCTCCTGTCACATAATAGTCAAAACATCAAATGCACAAAACAAGGAGAGAATATTAAAAGAAGTAGGGGAAAATGGTCAAGTACCATACAAAGGCAGATCTATCAGAATTACACCAGACTTCTCACCAGAGACTAAGAAAGCTAGAAGATCCTGGACAGATCTCATACAGACACTAAGAGAACACAACTGCCAGCCCAGGCTGCTGTGCCCAGCAAAACTGTCAATTACCATAGATGGTGAAACCAAGATATTCCATGACAAAACCAAATTTACACAACATCTTTCCACAAACCTAGCCCTACAAAGAATAGTAGATGGAAAATGCCAACACCCTAGAAAAAGCAAGAAAGTAATCTTTCAACAAATCCAAAAGGAGATAGCCACACAAACATAAAAATAATATCAAAAATAACAGGAAGCAACAATCACTATTCCTTAATATCACTTAACATCAGTGGACTCAATTCTCCAATAAGAAGATAAAGGCTAATGGACTGGATACATAAACAGGACCCAGCATTTTGCTGCATACAGGAAATGCACCTCAGTGTTAAAGACAAACACTACCTCAGGGTAAAGGGCTGGAAAACATGTTTCCAGGCAAATGGTTCCAAGAAACAGGCATGAATATCCATTCTAATATTGGATAAAATCGACTTTCAACCAAAAGTCATCAAAAAAGATAAGGAAGGACAATTCATACTCATCAAAGGAAAAATCTACCAAGAAGAACTCTCAATTCTGAACATCTATGCTCCAAATGCAAGAGCACCCACATTCATAAAAGAAACTTTACTAAAGCTCAAAGCACACATTGCACCTCACACAATCATAGTGGGTGACTTCAACACCCCACTCTCGTCAATGCACAGAGCTAGGAAACACAAACTAAACATAGACACAGTGAAACTGTGTTAACAGAACTTATGGACCAAATAGATTCAACAGATATCTATAGAACATTTCATCCTAAATCAGAGGAACATACCTTCTTCTCAGCACCTCATGATACTTTCTCCAAAATTGACCATGTAATTGGTCACAAAATAAATCTCAACAGATATAAAAAGATTGAAATAATTCCATGCCTCCTATCAGATCACTATGGATTAAGGCTAGTCTTCAATGGCAACAAAAACAACAGAAAGCCCACATACACATGGAAGCTGAACAATACTCTACTCAATGATAACTTCGTCATGAAAGAAATAAAGAAATAAATAAAAGACTTCCTAGAATTTAATGAAAATGAAAGTACAACATATCAAAACCTATGGGACACAACGAAAGCAGTGTTAAGAGGAAAACTCATAGCTCTGAGTGCCTCCAAACAGAAACAGGAGAGAGCATACACTATCAGCTTAACAGCACACCTGAAAGCTCTAGAACAAAAAGAAGCTAAGATACCCAACAGGAGTAGAAGGCAAGAAATAATCAAAATGAGGGCTAAAATCAACCAAGTAGAAACAAAAAGAACTATACAATGAATCAACAAAACCTGGAGCTGGTTCTTTGAGAAAATCAACATGATAGATAAACCCTTAGCCAGAATAACCAGAGGGCACAGAGACAGGATCCAAATTAACAAAATCAGAAATGAAAACAGAGATATAAAAACAGAATCTGAGGAAATTCGAAAAATCATCAGATCCTACTACAAAAGCCTGTACTCAACAAAATTGGAAAATCCAGATGAAATGAACAATTTTCTCGACAGATACCTAATAGGAAAGTTAAGTCAGGATCAGATAAACCACCTAGACAGTCCCATAACCCTCAGAGAAATAGAAGCAGCCATTAAAAGTCTCCCAGTCAAAAAAAGCCCAGGACTAGATGGGTTTAGTGCAGAATTCTATCAGACCTTCAAGAAGCCCTAACATGAATAGTCTTCAAACTATTCCACAAAATAGAAACAGAAGGAACACTAACAATTCATTCCATGAGGCCACAGTTACATTGATACCAAAACCTCACAAAGACCCAACAAAGAAAGAAAACTTCAGACCAATTTCCCTTATGAATATTGATGCAAAAATACTCAATAAAATCCTCACAAAATGAATCCAAAGACACTTCAAAACAATCATTCATCATGATCAAGTAGGCTTCATCCCAGTGACACAAGGATGGTTCAATACCCGGAAATCCATCAATGTAATTCACTACATAAACAAATTAAAAGAAAAAAAACCACATGATCATTTCATTAGATGTTGAAAAAGCATTTGACAAAATTGAACATCCCTTCTTGATAAAAGTCTTGGAAAGATCAGGAATTCAAGGCCCATACCTAAACATAGTAAAAGCAATATACATCAAACTAAAAAGAGAGAAACCTGAAGCAATCCCATTAAAATCAGGGACTAGACAAGGCTGCCATCTCTCTCCCTATCTATTCAATGTAGTAATTGAAGTTCTAGCTAGAGCAATTAGACAACAAAAGGAGGGCAAAGTGATACAAATTGGAAAGGAAGAATTCAAATTATCACTGTTTGTAGATGATATGATCATATACTTAATTGACCCAAAAAATTCCACCGGAGAACTGCTACAGCAGATAAACAACTTCAGCAAAGTAGCCGGATATAAAATTAACTCAAACAAATCAGTAGCCTTCTTATACTTAAAGGATAAACAGGCTGAGAAAGAAATTAGGGAAATGACACCCTTCACAATAGTCACAAACAATATAAAGTATCTTGGTGTGACTCTAACCAAACAAGTGAAAGATCTATATGACAAGAACTTCAAGTCTCTGAAGAAAGAAATTGAAGAGGACCTCAGAAGATGGAAAGATCTCCCAAGCTTATGGATTGGCAGGATTAATATAGTAAAAATGGCCATATTGCCAAAAGCAATCTACATATGCAATGCAATCCCCATCAAATTTCCAACTAAATTTTCATAGACTTAAAAATAGCAATTCTCAAATTCATTTGGAATAACAAAAAACCCAGGATAGCAAAACATTTATTTTGAATTTTTGGTCACCCAGAAGTTTATATTTTAATTTTACCAGGATTTGGAATTATTTCCCATGTAGTAACCTTTTACTCAGGGAAAAAAGAACCATTTGGATATATAAGAATGGTGTGAGCCATAATATCTATTGGCTTCCTAGGATTTATTGTATGAGCACTACACATATTTACAGTAGGTCTAGACATAGATACACGATCATACTTTACATCAGCCACTATAATTATCGCTATTCCTACTGGCGTAAAAGTATTTAGCTGACTAGCAACATTACACGGCGGAAATATTAAATGATCACCAGCTATATTATGAGCTTTAGGCTTTATCTTTTTATTTACAGTTGGAGGCTTAACTGGAATTGTACTATCAAACTCATCACTTGATATCGTACTCCATGACACATATTATGCAATAGCCCACTTCCACTATGTCTTATCTGTGGGAGCCATATTCGCTATTATAGCTGGCTTTGTACACTGATTCCCACTATTCTCAGGTAATACTCTAGATGATGCATGAGCAAAAGCTCACTTCACTATCATATTTGTAGGAGTCAACCTAACATTTTTTTTCCTCAACACTTCTTAGGCCTATCAGGAATACCTCGATGTTACTCAGACTACCCAGACGCCTACACCACATGAAATACTATCTCCTCTATAGGATCGTTCATTTCATTAACAGCCGTGTTACTGATAATCTTTATAATCTGAGAAGCTTTCGCCTCTAAACGAGAAGTCCTATCAGTCTCTTATACCTCAACAAACCTTGAATGACTTCACGGATGCCCTCCACCTTATCACACATTTGAAGAACCTTCTTATGTAAAAGCAAAATAAGAAAGGAAGGACTCGAACCCCCTAAAATTGGTTTTAAGCCAATCTCATAACCTCTATGTCTTTCTTGATAAGATATTAGTAAAATAATTATATAACTTTGTCAAAGTTAAATTATAGAATAGAAATCTAAATATCTTACATGGCCTACCCATTTCAATTAGGTTTACAAGATGCTACATCACCTATCATAGAAGAACTAACAAATTTTCATGATCATACACTAATAATTGTATTTCTTATTAGCTCCTTAGTACTTTATATCATTTCACTTATATTAACAACAAAACTCTCATACAAGCACAATAGATGCCCAAGAAGTCGAAACTATCTGAACCATCCTACCAGCCGTAATTCTTATCTTAATTGCTCTACCATCCTTACGAATTCTATATATAATAGATGAAATTAATAACCCTGTACTAACAGTAAAAACTATAGGTCATCAATGATATTGAAGCTATGAATATACTGTCTATGAAGACTTATGCTTTAATTCATACATAATTCCAACAAACGACCTAAAACCAGGAGAACTCCACCTCCTAGAAGTTGATAACCGAGTTGTTCTACCTATAGAACTTCCCATTCGCATATTAATTTCATCTGAAGATGTACTTCACTCATGAGCTGTTCCATCATTAGGACTCAAAACTGACGCAATCCCAGGACGTTTAAACCAAGCCACTTGTCCAGGACTATTTTATGGCCAATGCTCTGAGATCTGTGGATCTAACTAACCACAGTTTTATACCTATTGTACTTGAAATAGTACCACTAAAATATTTCGAAAATTGATCAGCCTCAATAATCTAAATTCACTATGAAGCTAAGAGCGTTAACCTTTTAAGTTAAAGTTAGAGACCTTTAATCTCCATAGTGACATGCCACAATTAGACACATCTACATGATTTACTACAATCATCTCATCAATAATTACACTATTCATTTTATTTCAACTAAAAATTTCTTCACAAACATTTCCAATACCACCATCACTAAAACTCCTAACAACATCAAACACAAAAAACCCTTGAGAATCAAAATGAACGAAAATCTATTTGCCTCTTTTATAACTCCAACAGTAACAGGCCTACCAATTGTAGTTACCATTATTATATTTCCATCAATTTTATTTCCATCATCAGAACGACTAATTAACAATGGCCTTCACTCATTCCAACATTGATTAATCAAACACATCATTAAACAAATAATGTTAATTCACACACCAAAAGGACAAACCTGAGCACTAATAATCATTTCCCTAATTATATTTATTGGATCCACAAATCTTCTTGGACTACTACCGCATTCTTTTACACCAACCACTCAACTATCTATAAACTTAAGTATAGCAATTCCACTATGAGCAGGAGCTGTAATCTTAGGATTTTGACATAAACTAAAAAATTCCTTAGCCCATTTCTCAACAATAAAACAAGTATTGGGGAAATCAGCATCCCTGACCTCAAGCTGTATTACAGAGCAGTAGCGATAAAAACTGCATGGTATTGGTACAGTGACAGGGAGGTAGATGAATGGAATAGAATTGAAGACCCAGAAATGAACCCACACACCTATGGTCACTTGATCTTTGACAAAGGAGGTAAAACCATCCAGTGAAAAAGGGACATAATTTTCAACAAAAGGTGCTGGCTCAACTGGTGGTTAACATGTAGAAGAGTGCAAATTGATCCATTCCTATCTTCCTGCACAAAGCTCAAGTCCAAGTGGATCAAGGACCTCCATATAAAACCAGATACACTGAATCTAATAGAAGAGAAAGTGGGGAAAAGTGTCAAATACATGGGCACGGGGGAAATGTTTCTGAACAGAACACCAATAGCTTATGTGCTAAGATCAAGAATCAACAAATGGGACTTAAGAATATTGCAAAGCTTCTGTAAGGCAAAGGACACTGACAATAAGGACAAAATGGCAACCAACAGATTGGGAAAATATCTTTACCAACCCTCTATCCAATAGAGGGCTAATATCCAATCTATACAAAGAACTCAAGATGTTAGACTCCAGTGAACCAAATAACCCTGTCAAAAAATGGGGAACAGAGCTAAACAGAATTCTCAACTGAGGAAATTCACAGGGCTGAGAAGCACCTAAAGAAATGTTCAGCATCCGTAGTCATCAGCAAAATGCAAATCAAAACAACCCTGAGATTCCACCTTACACCAGTCAGAATGGCTAAGATCAAAAACTCAGGTGACAGCAGATGCTGGCGAGGATGTGGAGAAAGAGAAACACTCCCCATTGCTGTTGGGATTGCAAACTGGTGCAACCACTCTGGAAATCAGTTGGGGGGCCCTCAGAAAATTGGACATAATACTACCTGAGGACCCAGCTACATCACTCCTGGGCATATACCCAGAAAATGCTCCAACATATAATAAGGACACATGCTCCACTATGTTCATAGCAGCCATATTTATAATAGCCAGAAGCTGGAAACAACCCAGATGTTCCTCAACAGAGTAATGGATACAGAAAATGTGGTACATTTGCACAATGGAATACTACTCAGCTATTAAAAAACAATGACTTCATGAAATGCATAGGCAAATGGATGAAACTTGAAGATATCATTCTGAGTAAGGTAACTCAGTCACAAAAGAAGAAACATGGTATGTACTCACTGATAAGCGGACATTAGCCCAATGGTTTGGAACACCCGTGATTCAATACAAAGCAACTGTTGGACTGAGCATGGGGTCCTAGATGGAGGAACTGGAGAAGGGACTGAAGGAGCTGAGGAAATTTGTAGCCCCATGGGGAGGGATCAACAGTGTCAACTGGTCAGCCCCCCCCCCCCCCAGTGTTCCCAGAGGCTGGACCACCAACCAAAGAATGCATATGCAGGGACCATGGTGCTGGCCACATATGTAGCAGAGGAGGGCCTTGTTGGCCATCAGTGGGAGGAGAGGCCCTTGAGTCTGAGAGTGTTACATGCCCCAGTATAGGGGAATGCCAGGGAGGGAAGATGGGAGTAGGTGGGTGGGGGGAGGATACCCTCATAGAGAAAGGTGGAGGGGGAATGGGATAGGGGGTTCCAAAGGGGAGATCTGGAAGGGAAAACATTTGAAATGTAAATAAAGTATCAAAAATAAAAAAAAAATAAAATAAAAAAAGAAAAATCTTATTTTTGGTGCACATGTTTGGTCAACTAAATTTTAGTAAGAAATTATATGAAGCAAACTTTATGACAAAACTTTATATGTGCTCACATTATATACATGCTTATGATTGTTAAACATTAAGTGTCTTAAAAAGATAATTTTACATCATTGCACACAGACTCCTTGTGAATGTCAGACCTGATATACAAGACAATCCTACCTTGCCTTCAAGGTAAAAGTCTAGTGGTAGATAAAATAATTAAGTACTACATGAGAAGACTTATTCTGAGGGCAAATCACAAGGCCAGGACACATGATCAAAGTGTCCTGAAGGCTAGAAGACTCAGGAAACAGTAAGTTCTAAACTTCAATTATGAGAAACATAAAACATATGGAGTTTGGGAAAGTGAATAGAAAGTAGCCAATCAACCAGGCAATAGAGATGCAACATAAAATTTCAGACATGGCAGGCAATTTGAGTTCTTGAGGAAAAAGTTTTCTTCAGGGTATGTAAAATGCCAGAATATTTCTTCTATGATATGGCAGAGTTGTCTCATCCCTAACCAGAATACTGTTTAGATTTATCAAGGGCTTTCAGACAAGGGATACAGACTGGATGCAAGATTGCACGTTTATGTGCTATTTAAGTGTTCAGATATTACTACTAGAATGCAATTAGTTTGGATACTGAAGTCTGTAGAATTTAGCTTCTGGACTTTAAAGAACATCATCCAGCCAAGAAGTCCGTAAAGCAGAAAAGCAAGAGAAAACATAGGAACAGATTTCCCATTCTCTGTCAAAGAAATAGCTATTGAGTAGCAGAACCCAATATGGTTATGAAGAATATAGGCATCATGACAGCTATAGTGTCCTCTAAGCAGTAGTATATCTTCTCCTTACAAGTTAGGAAAGAAACAGTTGAATAATAGTATTCAGACAAAAACAAAACAAAAACGAAACCAGCAACACTTTCATATTTTTCAAATGATAAATACTGTGAGTAGAAAGAAGATTCCACCCCCTCTACTCCAGTCTCAAATATACTTTGATACAATGTTTGGCAGAAGAGAGCAGATTCAGTCAAAATGACCAGGGTCAAGCTTGACTTTGTGACAATATCTGGTAAACTTTACTGCAATATCTAAGAGAACTGGTTGCAAATAGGTTGGAAAATTGGTAGAAATAAACCTCTGTAATTGGACCTGTAAAAGTAATATACAAAAAGAATACTCAAATGCCTGAGAACAGAGTATTATGCATACAAGGCTAGTGTGCATAGATAGTATATATCTATGGTAGTTGAAGAAGAATTGCAAATTAAAGCAAGATCTGTTTCCGCTCTGTTTAACTAGCTAAGTTAAGACAAGTTTCTTTGTAGACCTTAGTCTCCAGATACCACATTTATTCATACATTATGACAGAACAGTCCAGGGAGGGTACTTCTTGCTGTTGCTAATAGAAACAGAAGTGCAATATCATGAAACATTTCATGCAACATGATAGCCGCTCACTGCACCTGACTTTTGAGCCATTGAAATGGAGTTTGTGTGCTGAAAAATTGGACTACAAATTTTATTTCATTTTAATTAAATTAGAAAACCTGATACTCAGTATAGACCATAGAAATCTTTATGAAACGTGTTAGGAAGCATATTAGAAATACACTGGGAAGCAGTCTTGTGTCTGGAGCAGTTTAAGTACCTGAATATGCCTTTTCAAGTGTAATTCTTATGAAATCTAATCTTAGATTCTAAGTTTAAAAAATCATTCAATTAATACATGCAGCAGTAAATAAATGTACATCATTTAAATATATTTAATATAAAGAGATTTTCAAATCTTAAATTAATATGGCTGATGTTGTGTATTATGCTTAAATATTAAATATTATCATGTTTTCTTATCATGTGAGTAGATAACTATTATGATTTTACATTTTCTCTCTGTCTCTGTCTCTCTGTTTCTCTGTCTCTGACTCTGTCTGTCTCCCTCCCCCCGTGTGTGTGTGCGTGTGTGTGCGCGCACGCGCACGTGTGTGATGCATATGCACTTCCTTTTGTTGGTGTGCATGCATAACAGGAAGAATAGCCTATCCTACTGTCACTATCTACCCTTTTCTCTTGAACACATTCTCTTACTGATCTTTGAGCTAGATAGCAGCTAGCAAGCCCAGCAAACCTCCCATCACTGTCCCCTCCTGTCATTGTCTTCTACAGTACTGAACACAGAGGCATGTGACCACACCTAGCTTTTTATATAGGTGTTAGGGATTTGCACTTAGGTTCTAATGCTTGTACAGCCATCATTGTTACCTGCTGAGCCATTTCTCCAGGCTCCAGTTCTGTTTTCTTTGTTGTGTTTACTTAAAAATTAATAATATGTCTTTTCTTGTTTATATATACAAAATATATGCCCACCTTTTCTCATTTAAGAGACATAGCCAACTATTTATACTTCAAAACTTCTTCTGAAAAGTTCTTGATATTGAAGAAAATTAAGACAATACATTATTTTTTCTAGGAAGGAATGCTAAGTATTCTCCCCACACACATTGTCATAAAATGTCAGTGTCACCAATCTGTAAAGGAGAAAAGAGACAAGCCAGTCTTCTCATTTAAAGAGGAAGAAATGAACACCAAGGTAAAAAAAAAACCAAAAAAACGCATTAACATATCAAAAGAGCAGTAATAAAACTGATTTGCAAATTAACTCATGTACTTTAATTATTTATTCTTGAATTGATTGTTATTCTTTAATAACTGTGCCATTATTAAAATTGAACATTATCCAATATGTGATTTTCTTTCAATCTCTAGAAAAGGTCACAAAGATTAGTCTCCATCCAGCTTTGGCAGGGAAATAAGTTCTGATTTAACAATGTGTGACTATTCTGAAGATTCTGAAAAAAGCATATTTATTTTGTATACTTTGCATTTTGGAATACTTTAATCAAATAAACCTTGGAAAGGTTGTGAAATAAGCTTTAGTTTCCTATCTCAATTGATTCAAATGCATAACTCAGAACTATGACTTCTATGCAGTCAGTCCCAGTCACTCCCTGTTGTTCACATGCTAGCTTCCAAGAAATTCTCTATCAGACTTAGTTATTTTATTTTGGGACAGTGACTGGTTGCCACTTAAAGCAGTAAGTATTCTAGTAATATTAGAAGATACAGTCATACTGTCTCACTAACAACACTAAACATGAGGTGAACAAGGACAACAGTAGACATGCTAAAGTAGAAAGCCCAGAGCACTCAAGCCCACACATATACAAAAAAGAAATTGAAGAGGCCAACTCAAAGCCATTGGAAAATTCCACCAGACTCCCCAGCAAGTAGGCACCCCTCCCCTCCTGGAAGAGACAGGTCAGAGAGCACATAGGCTGGAAGGGAGGGGCTGATTAAGCCCCTACTACCTCATTCCCTAAAGACCAATCAGTTTAAAGGGCACACTGTTCCACCAATCATATTGTGCCTAGTTGCTGATGCTCTATTCTGCCCCTGGAAACTGTATAAAAACTTGCCAAACTGCCCACCTGGGGTTGCCACCTCTCTTTCGGGGGGTACAGGATGACCCCAGTGCACTGGAACAATAAATTCCTCTTGCTTTTGCATGGATCCCCAGCTCTGTGTTGTTCACTCGGGGGACCCAGGTAGTTAAGGTTCTGTGGAGTCTTACATTTGGTGCATTGACCAGGAAGAGACCTCCTGTGGGGACAGACCAGAGAGTGGTGGATAGGAGGAATGGTTCTGAGCAGGTACTGTGGTTGTCTGTCTCACTATTTGTCAGAGTCTGAGTCTGTAAGTCTGTTTGAACTGTTATTTTGCTTGCAATCCTCAGGAGGCTTGGAGAGCCTATAGGGTCTGATGCAGTCAAGTGTGGTGGGCCTTAACATCGAAACTGAGGGGAATCTGGGGGAAACTCTGAACCAGCCGAGCAACTCTGTTATCTGGCTCCTGCTGTATTGGTAGGGGCACCTGGTTTGTCTTGACTCGGCTGGAGCTGACTGAGCAACTCTGTTCTCATCTGTGGAAGGGACAAACTGTCTGTAGCTGTGCCTGTGGCCCATGGAATGGGCAAACTGTGTGTTGTCTTTCTCTGTGTTGGTATCTCATTCTATGTTCTTGCACTTGGACTGATGACATTTTGTGGACATTAGACAGACTGAATCTACACCCTTAAGCACCCTAGTTAACCACTGGAGGGAAGTTAGGAAAAGAGGAGAAGAGTAAGTTAGTTACTCTCTGTTCCTCAGAATGGCCCACTTTTGGAGTAGGGTGGCTACCCAGAGGGACCTTCGACTTGCAGGTGATCAAACCAGTAGAGGAGAGAGTCTTTAGGCAGGATCCTTCTGGCACACAGACCCAGTGCCCTATATAGTTACCTGGAAGAACCTAGTAGAGGACACCCCCAACTCCTCATGGATAAAAGCTTTTCTTTCCCCAAGACCCACCTCACAGGTTCTGGCCATCAGGAAGAAGGAAGCACAGGAGGAGGGATCTGGACCTGAGAAAAAGTTGATCCTCCAAGACCCTTCAACAGCAGACCTGTGGCTCCAAGACCCTCCTCCTCCATATCCTCCTACCCTTATCCCCATGGCCCTGCCAGCTTCAGCTCCAGGATCCTCAGCCCATATGGGACTGGTGCCTTTGTATCCCCCTTTACCAGAGGGAAGAGCAGGAGGAGACCTCCAACTTCCTGGTCCTGCCATGGGGACCTGAAGTCTGAGAGACACTTCCCCTGATACCATATGATACCATATGCCCACTGAGGGCATATGGGCCTCTAGAAAAGAGCAATCAGGCAATGCAATATTGGCCCTTCTCTTTGGCTGACCTGAGCAACTAGAAGGCCCAACAACCCCCCTTTTCCAAGGGGCCAATTAATCTCTTTGAGATTGTTTTATTTACTCATCAGCCTACCTGGGATGATATCCAACAACTCAGGAGAGTGCTCTTCATGACCAAAGAGCAAGAGAGGATAATGCAGGAATCCAGAAAGAATGCCCCCTCAGACATGGGGGCACCATCGATTGACCAGGCTGTCATTGATAGCTGGTTTCCCGACTAGACCTGACTGGGACTATAATATGGCAGAAGGTAAGGGGCACCTGAAGGTCTACCACCAGACTCCATTGGCAGGTCTCAAGAGGGCTGCACAATGACCCACAAATTTGACCAAGGTATGTGAGGTTAAGCAGGGACCAGATGAGTCACCTGCAGCCTTTCTAGAGCAGCTCATGGAGGCATTCCACCAATACACACCCTATGAGTAGTTAGGGAAAGCAGAGAAGAGAGATAGAAAAGGACACACGCACATACTGCAAGGAGAGAGGTCACTGGGCCCAAGAGTGCCTTAATAAACAGAAGCTAGGGGTGGGAAATCTCAGGTCTTGGCAAAAGGGCCTGCAAACAGGGAAGACATTAGCCCTGGGGAAAGACAGTGACTAGGGAGGACAGGGTTTGGACCCCCCTCCCCAAACCCAGGGTAACACTGAGAGTAGAGGGGAAACCCATTCAATTTGTGGTGGGGCCTGGCACTCTGTCCTCTTCCAAGCTGATGGGTCAGTCTCCAGCAAAAAATCTTGGGTCCAAGGAGTTACTGGCACCAAAATGTATTCATGGACTACCCGAAGAACAGTGGGCTTAGGGATGGGCTGGGTATCCCATTCATTTAGGATCATCTGAGACTGTCCCTACCCTCAGTTGAGACAAGACTCTCCAAAATGGGAGCCCAGATACACTTCCTGCCCAATATACTGCAACTAACTGGCCCAAAAGGAGAGCCCATGGGTGGAGGAAAGACTTCTCCGACTGACCTCTGCTGAAAGCCAGGCTACCTGGTTTACATAAGGGAGCAATTTTCTCCATGAAGGTCAGAGACAAACAAGTGCTACTCTGGTGGACAGTACAAATGACATCTGGGCAGAACCTCTATCCCCTGGCACAAAGGCACAAAAAGTGGACATCTACACGGATAAGATGTATGCCTTTGCCACAGCCCATGTCCACAGGGCTATATACCAAGAGAAAGGACTGCTCACAACAGGAAACCTTGGATCTCTTGGATACCCTGATGAACCTGGCAACTGTGAGTAAGAGACTCAGTGGTTCGAGGCAATAACCAGGCAGATCAAGTGGTTCAAGAAGTGGCTATGCAGGAGCCTATCCAGGTTATGGGCTTGCAAGAGACTCCTGCTGTGAAATAGGACCGGACAAAGGGATGGCCTCACTTAGAATATACTGAAGAAGAAAAGACTCAGATTGCTAGCCACCCTACCAACTAATACCTAGAGAAGGAGCAAGAAAGAAAATTACACTCCTTAGAAATCAAGCAAAATCTTATTAGACCAAATGCACAGATGGACTCATTTAGGGGATAAAAAGCTTGTCCAAGCAGTTAAGGGGCCTAAAGTATATACAATAGTCCTCAGGTTTTTGGCCAGAGAAATAGTAGAACAGTGTAACGTATGCCAGCAAGTGAATGCTTAGGCAGCCAAGAGTAAACAGGGCAAAAGACCTAGGGGAGAATAGCCTGAAGTATATTGAGAGCTCGATTTTACAGAAGTTAAGCCAGAACAAATACCTTCTAGTGTTTATAGATACTTTCTCTGGATGGGTTGAGGTTTCCCCCACAAAGCCGGAAACAGCTACCATGGTAGCAAAGAAGATATTAGAGGAAATTTTCCAGAGGTTTGGAGTGCCCAAGGTCATTGAATTGGACAGTGGTCCTGCTTTTGTTTCTAAGGTAAGTCAGGGATTGGTAGAGATATTGTGGACTAATTGGAAGCTCCATTGTGTGTACCATCCTCAGAACTTAGGGCAGGTAGAGAGAATGAACAGAACCCTAAAAGAGACCTTAACTAAATTGACCTTGAGTCTGGCTTAGACTGGGTGGTGCCCCTCCCCTTGGCCTTGTTCCAAGCCTGGAACACCCTCTAACATTTTAACCTGACCCCCTTTGAAATCCTGTTTGGTACCCCAACTCCCTTGGTGTCCACTGAGCCTTCCTGGAGGTATCCCAACTCACTGATAGGAAACTCTTCTTGAGGCCCCAAGTCCTTCAGTCAACACAACATGAGATTCGGCTCAAACTGTCTGCCTTAATTGCTCCAGGGATGCCAGAGACCCCTCACCACTTCCATATTGGTGACTGGATCTATGTAAGGAGGTATCAGGCTCAGTCTCTGGAACTCTGATGGAAGGGACCCTTCCTGGTGCTGCTAGCCACTGTGACAACCCTCAAGGTGGACATATTACAGCCTGGGTGCATGCTTCCCATGTGAAACCTGCAGACACCCCACTCCTCAGAGACCCCCACTGGACGGTACAGAAGATGGACAATCTATACAAGTTCAAGATCACTTGACCTTGATCATGACTGCCTGGTAGTACCTTTGGATTCTGGTTCCTTCCCCTATCCTATGTGCCCATCCGCCAAACCTGTTACAGCACTCACTGTCTACCTTCTGTTGGGGTTGGGGGTAGCCCCAGAGCAGCCACCGGGACCTCTGCTTTGGTCTTACAAGGGAAAAATTATGACAGTCTGAGAGTAGCCATTGATTTAGATATAGAGAGAATAGATACTTCCATCAGTCACCTTAAAGAATCATTGACTTCATTATCAGAAGTAGTACTTCAGAATAGGAGGAGGTTAGACTTAACTTTTCCTCCAGCAAGGAGGGCTATGTGCTGCCTTAGCTGAAGAGTGTTGCTTTTATATAGACCATTCTGGGGTTGGTAAGATTCAATGGACAAGGTGAGAGAAGGGTTAGCCAAGTGTAAGAGAACAGAGTCTTGGTTTAACTCCTCCCCTTGGTTAACCACCCTCATATCCACCTTGTTAGGACCCCTAATTGTTCTCCTGCTATTGTTTACTTTTGGCCCCTGCATTTTGAACTGCTTGGTCACTTTTGTTAAGGAATGCATAAGTACAGTACAGCTAATGATCTTAAAGCAGAGATAAAAAGAACTAGATACAGAAGACCAGAAGTATGAGCTATCAGAATACCAGCAATAGCTTCAGGATTGAGGCATGCACAAAGAAAAGGGGGGAATGAAGAGGTCAGCTCAGAGCCATTGAAAAATTCCACCAGACTCCCAAGCACATAGGCACCCCTCTCTCCTAGAAGAGACAGGTCAGAGAGCACATAGGCTGAAAGTGAAGGGCTGATTAAGCCCCTACTACCTAATTCCCTAAAGACTAATCAGTTTAAAGTCTGCACTGTTCCATCAATCATATTGTGCCTAATTGCTGATGTTTTATTTCACCCCTGGAAATTGTATGAAAACTTGCTGAACTGGCCACCTGGGGTTGTCAACTCCTTTGGGTGCAAGATGACCCCAGTGCACTAGTACAATAAATTCCTCTTGCTTTTGCATGGATCGCCAGCTCTGCATTGTTCACTTGGGGGTTCCAGGTAGTTAAGGCTCGGCGAAGTCTTATAAAATCAAAACAAAAACAAGCAAAAACTACCATCAACTAAAGAATGCTAAGAGTTGGAGAAATAGTCTTCTTTATAGAATATAACACAAATTGGTTATGTAAAGCCAAGTAGTAAGCTTTAAAAACATACATACAAATAACAATATACAGAGTGAATGGGTTATATTTAGGGGTATATATTCATGCAATAGCAATTAATGTAAAAAAGAGGTCATGAATTTGAAAAAGTGCAAGAAGAGGCATTTTGGAAGATTTGGAGAGAGGAAAGCATAGGGAGAAATGATGTAATGTTATAGTCTCAAAATAGAAATAATTGAAAAAAACATTAAGTCCTACATCACAAATATAAGTCCTACATCACAAATAAGTTTGTCCAAATGCAATTAGCTCCACAAAATAAATAATAATAAAAAGTGAGTAACTTTTTTGAACCAGGGACTATGACATGGATAACTGAGTAAGAGAAATTAAAAAGAAGGGGAAGGCAAGTTTGAGCTTGCTAAAGGCAGGAAGAGTGGGGTCATCATGGAATCTGAGGAGGTCTGTTTTTTCAGTTGTACAGAAAAGTTATGGATCCAAGATGGGTGGAAAAATTGCATTTTCTTGTCACTCTAACATTAATGAAAGTTAACTGTATAGCCACTATGGAAAAATGCAGTACAATGATTTTCGGGTATGGCTAGGACCAGAAGGATATTCTAGGTATGGAAAGCTGCCATGTTACAATGATAATCACTCATTGAAAACTGATGGCACAGAAGCTGGCATGATGATTTGATGGCTTTTCAGTAGTTTTTAAACAAGAAAAGTCATGTGTTGTGGTCATAAAAGAAAAATCAATCAAACTAACAAGACCAATCAACCAACAAAAACCAAAAATAAACAAGTAAAACCCCAAAAACTAGTTGCAAAGGAGACTAGTCTTGGAATAACAATGTCCTAGGTTGATTGAACTGAAGGGACTTGATCATGAGGCATGCTGGCCCTATGGAAAGCAATAAAGATAGAAGTGTAACAGCCATTGGTATTAGTTAGGTGATGAGTGCTTATCATCCCAGCCCTAAGGAACTGAAGGTAGGAAGATCAGGGTTTCAAATACATAGTCAGTTAAAAAGTAGCTTGGGATACTTAAGACCCTGTCTTAGAAAAAAATGAAAAACAAAATAGTGCAGTTTTTGGAAAACTTTGTTTCTAGAGGGCACGGATATGATTTTGCATGAGGTTTATTCTGTAAATGACTGCAATATCTATCTAATTCTATTGGTATTCTTCATCAGAAGAGAATCATGATGGCTAAAATTTTAGAAGACTGATGAAGAAAGATGGAGAAAGACACTCCAGATTTAATATGTCCAAGGTTCACTTAAATTTACAATTATGAGCTTTTGTAATGAAACTGAGAGTCCAAGTTTAGAGTTAAAAAATTGTTCAAAAGAATGTATATGGGGAGTCCCTTTTGGTTTGCCCCTCAACCTGCACCTGTGGCAGATCTGCATGCCTGCTCCTGATCCCACAGCCATGCCTGTCTCCCAGGAGGTTTACCCTAACCGGGGGTACAAGAGAGATCTCTCCTCTAATACCCATGCCAGCTGAGACCCCACAAAGCCATGTTGACACAGGATCTGTTCTGCCTTGCTGGAGCCCCATAGTCTGTCCAGTGTGCACCTCCACCTGCACCCATGGCAGATTGGTGTGCCTGTTCTGCCACCACACAGCTCTACCTGTCTCCCAGAAGGACTGCTCTAACCAGGGGCACAGAAGCTCTGCTCTAGCCAGAGACAGCCCTGCTTGAATCCTGGGAGCCTGGTCTCTAACAAGCTCATACAACTGTACCAGCCTCTAAGGAGGCCTGCTCCATTATGAGACACCCAAGCCATTTAACACGAGTGATAACCAGATGGGGAAAGGCAAGCACAGGAACATAAGCAGTAGAAGCCAATGTAATCAGGTACCATCAGAACCGAGTTCTCCTACCACAGTAACACACCTGAAGAGCAAGATTCTGACGTAAAACCCCATCTCATGAAGATGATAGAGGCCTTTAAGGGGATATAAGTAATCCCCTTAAACAAATACAGGAAAATATAGAAAAACAGGTAGAAGATCTTAAAGAGGAAAAAAAAATCCCTTAAAGAAAAGAAATACAGGTAAATATAGTCAAATATGTGAAGGAACTGAAAAAAATGGTTCTATAAAAAGAAGTAGAAGAAAAAAAGAAGAAATCACAAATGGAGGCAAACCTTGAGATGAAAACCTGGGAAAGAGAACAAGAATTTCAGATGCAAGCGTCACCAATAGAATATAAGGGATGGCCGAGCAGTGGTGGCACACGCCTTTAATCCCAGAACTTGGGAGGCAGAGGCAGGTGGATTTCTGAGTTCCAGGCCAGCCTGGTCTACAGAGTAAGTTCCAGGACGGCCAGGGCTATACAGAGAAACCCTGTCTCAAAAAACCAAAAAAAAAAAAAAAAAAAAAAAAAAGAGAATATAGGGGTTGGAAGAGAGAATCTCAGGCATACATAGAAGATACCATAGAAAAAAAACTGACACATTGGTCAAAGAAAATACAAAGTGTAAAAAGCTCCTAACCCAAAATATCCAGGAAATTCAAGATACAAAGAAAAGATCAAATCTAAGAATAATAGGAATAGAAGGAGGTGAACATTCCCAGTTCAAAGGGCCAGAAAACATCTTCAACAGAATCATAGAAGAACATTTCCCTACAGAAAGGTTGGTTATAAATGTAAAAGAAGCTTACAGAACACCAAAGAGGTTGGAACAGAGAAGTAAATACCCCTGGCACATAAAAATCAAAACACTAAATTCACAGAACTGAGAAGAATATTAAAAACTGTAAGGGAAAATGGTCCCGTAACATGAAAAGGCAGACCTTTCAGTATTACACCCATGTTTTTAAACAGAGATTAAAACCCAGAAGATCCTGGACAGATATTCATGCAGATGCTAAGAAACCACAGAAGCCAGCCCAGACTTCTATACCCAGAAAATTCCTCAGTCATCACAGATGGAGAAACCAAGATATATCATGAGAAAACCAAATTTAAACAATATCTTTCTACTCATCCAGTCCAACAGAGGATACTAGAGGTAAAACTCCAATACAAGGAAGGTAATTACACCCAAGAAGACACAAGAAACTAATTATCTCACAACAAACCCAAAAGAAGAGAATGACACACAATGATACCACCTCCACCAACAAGATAACAGTAACTAACAATCATTGGTCATTAATATTTCTCAACATCAATGGACTCAGTTCCCCAATAAAAAAGATTCAGGCTAACACACTGAATATATAAAGAGAATCCATCAATCTCCTGCATACAAGCAACTCAGCTCTGCAAAAAAGACAGACTATACCTCAGAGAAAAAGGATGGAAGAATTTTTCGAAGCAAATGGAGCCAAGAAACAAGATGGAGTAGGTATTCTAATATCCAATAAAATAGAATTTCAACAAAAGAAATAAAAAGAGATTGGATAGGAACAATCCACCAAGATGAAAGGCACCCACATTCATAAAGGAAACTTTACTGAAGCTCAGAACTTACACTGAACCTCACACTTCAACACTCTACTCTCACCAATGGACAGTTCTTGGAAACATAAACTAAACAGAGACACAGCAAAACTAACAGAAGTTTTGAACCAAATGGATCTAACAGATACCTACAGAACATTTCACCCCAAAACAAGAGAGTATAACTTCTTCTCAGAACTTCATGGAACCTTCTGCAAAATTGACCATAAAATCAGACACAAAACAACCCTCAACAGGTACAAGAAGATTGAAATAATCCTATGAATTGTATCAGATTATCAGGGACTAAGGGTGGACTTCAGTAACAATCAAAACAACAAAAAGTCCACATACTCATGGAAACTGAACAAGTTTCTACTCGATATTACCTTTGTGAGGGAAGAAATAAAGAAAGAAATTAAAGACTTTCTAGAATTCAATGAAGGCACAACATACCCAAACTTATAGAAGACAATGAAGGCAGTGCTAAGAGGAAAGAATTTGGAGAGATCCTATACTAGCAAATTAAAAGTACACCTAAAAACTCTAGAACAAAAGAAGCGAACACACCAAAGAAGAATAGATGGCAGAAAATAGCCAAACTCAGGACTGAAATCAACCAATTAGAAACAAAGAGAACAATACAAAGAATCAACAAAACCAAGAGCTGGTTCTGGAAGAATATCAATAATTCTTAGTCAAACTAACTAAAAGACACAGGGACAGTATTCAAATTAACAACCCCCCCCCCAAAAAAGGGGAACAGAAATTGAAGAAATGCAATATACAGCAAACGAGAAGTCCACATCAAACTAAATGGAGAGAAACTTGAAGCCATCACACTAAAATCAGGGGCTAGACAAGACTGCCCTATCTCTTCCTATCTATTCAATGTAGTACTTGAAGTTCTAGTTAGAGCAATTAGACAACAAAAGGAGATCAAAGGGATACAAATTGGAAAGGAAGAAATCAAAATATCACTATTTGCAGATGATATGATAATATACTTAAGTGACCCCAAAAACTGTACCAGAGAACTCCTACAGCTGATAAACAACTTCAGACAGGGTTAGATATAAAATTAACTCAAACAAATCAGTAGCCTTCCTATACTCAAAGGATAAACAAGCTAAGAAAGAAATTAGGGAAACGACACCTTTCACAATAGTCACAAACAATATAAAGTATCTTGGTGTGACTCTAACCAAATAAGTGAAAGATATGTATGATAAAAACTTCTAGTCTCTGAAGAAAGAAATCTAAGAAGACCTCAGAAGATGGAAAAATCTCTCATGCACAGGGATTAGCAGGATTAATATAATAAAAATGAACAACTCACCAAAAGTAATCTAAAGATTCAATGCAATCCCCATCAAAATTCCAACGCAATACTTCATAGAGTTAGAAAGAGCAATTCTCAAATTCATTTGGAATAACAAAAAACCAAGGATAGCAAAAACTATTCTCAACAATAAAACAAGTTCTGGGGAAATCAGCATCCCTGACCTCAAGCCGTACTAAGGAGCAATAGTGAAAAAATGCATGGTATTGGCACAGTGATAGGCAGGTAGATCAATTGAACAGAATTGAAGACCTAGAAATGAACCCACACCTACAGTCTATTGATCTTTTACAAAACAGCTAAAACCATGCAATGGAATAAAGACAGCATTTCAACAAAGGGTCCTGGTTCAACTGGTGGTCAACATGCAGAAGAATGAAAATTGATCCATTTCTATCTCCCCGTACAAAGCTCAAGTCTAAGTGGATCAAGGACCTCCACATAAAACCAGATACACTAAATCTAATAGAAGAGAAAATTGGGAAAAGTCTTGAACACATGGGCACAGGGGAAAAGTTCCTGAACAGAATACCAATGGCTTATGCTCAAAGATCAAGAATTGACAAGTGGGACCTCATAAAATTGCAAAGCTTCTGTAAGGCAAAGGGCACTGTCAATAGGATAAAACGGCAACCAACAGGTTAGGAAAATATCTTTACCAGTCCTACATTCGATATAGAGCTAATATCCAATATATACAAAGAACTCATGAAGTTAGATTCCAGAGAACCACGTAACCCTATTAAAAAATGGGGAACAGAGCTAAACAGAGAATTCTCATCTGAGGAAATTCATAGGGCTAAGGAGCACCTAAAGAAATGTTCAACATCCTTAGTCATCAGGGAAAAGCAAATCAAAATAACCCTGAGATTATACCTCACACCAGTCAGAATGGCTAAGATCAAAAACTCAGGTGACAGCAGATGCTGGCAAGGATGTGGAGAAAGAGGAACACTCCTCCATTGCTGGTGGGATTGCAACCTGGTATAACCACTCTGGAAATAAGTTTGGGGGATCCTCAGAAAATTGGACATAGTACTACCTGAGGACCCAGCTATACCACTTGTGGGCACATACCCAGAAGATGGTCCAACATGTAATAAGGACATATTCTCCACTGTGTTCATAGCAGCCATACTCACAGGAGGAAATATGGAGACAAAATGTGGAGCAGAGACTGAGCGAAAGGCCGTCCAGAGACTGCCCCACCTTCGTATACATCCCATATACAGCCACCAAACCTGGACATTACTGTGGATGCTGGGAAGTGCTTATGTATAGAAGCATGATAAACCATCTCCTAAGAGGCTCAGTCAGAGCCTCACAAATACAGAGGTGGACGCTTGCAGCCAACCATTGAACTGTGCGTGGGGTCCCCGATGGAGGATTTGGAGAAAGGACTGCAGGAACTGAGGGCGTTTGCAACCCCATGGAGGGAGCAACAGTGTCAACTGGCCATTCCCCTGGAGCTCCCAGAGACTGGACCACCAACCAAAAAATACACATGGAGGGACTCGTGGTGCTGGCCATATATGAGGCAGAGGAGGGTCTTCTTGGCCATCAGTGGGAGGAGAGGCCCTTGGGCCAGAGGGTGTTTGATGCCTCAGTGTAGAGGAATGCTAGGGAGGGAAGATGGGAGTGGATGGGTGGGTTGGTGAGGGAATACCCTCATAGAGGCAGGGGTTGGGGGAATGGGATGGGTTTTTCTAGAAGGGGAGACCTGGAAAGATGAAAACATTTGAAATGTAAATAAAGTAAATATCCAATTAAAAAAAGAAAAAAAAAGTAAGCTCAAAGAATTAGCTATTTTCTAGCACACTAGCTAATGGTAAGACCATTTAACATTATCTATCTGTCTGTCTCTCTGTCTCTCTGTATATTTGTTTGTCTATCTGTCTATCTATCTTTCCATCCAGAAAAGCAGACAGAATAGTATGTACTCCAAGAATAAGTGAGATGGTAATCTTATAAACAAACATTTTCATTAAGATTTTCCAAAGTTGATTCATAAATTAAAACCTGTAAAATTTTTCAAAAAGTAAGATATATATTATTTAATTAGGAAGGAATATGTATTGGAATTATGAATCCTTGATATTTAAACTATTACCAACTTTAAACATACTATTCTGTCATTAACACATTTTCATACAAAACATATTTTTGAAGTGGCATAAATAAATTTTTGGCTTTAGATTAACTTTTAGTTAGATTAACTTTGATTATAAGCATAGGACAATACTAAATGATACTACTACTTTATTTCAAGAGGCATAGATTCATAATTAATACTAAAGAATAGATACTAATAATTAGAGAATAGATTTGTGTTTCTTCTATGTGTAGATTGTGTTTGACCACTAAGAGAAATGTAAGGCCAATGGCTCTATTTCATGCAGCCATTGAGTGTTCACTCCAAGCTTTAGTGCATGCAGCCTGGGGAACTTGCTCAGACACCTGTCTATGTTTCAGATCATTCATTATTGTGAAAGTTACTGCAATTTTCTTAGAGATCTGTACTGGTTTTGAAGTTGTGCTTTAATTGTAGTGTTTAATTAGGCAGAGCAAGCCCATTCTGGACTGTCAGTTATTTGAAAGGTCTTTGCTCCTTAACATATCTATGTTTTTCACCAAGGAAGGTTTTCATTTCAAACTATTGACTCAAACAAATACCCAAAGATTCTGTGATGCCTTTCACAGATGTTGATGTTGGTGGTGATTTGAAAAGAAAATCTGATCTCTTGAAGAACTATTTTTTTCAACACCCAACTAGTATCATTAAGACAGAGTTTAGATTCTGTGATGTTTGAGTTCCTATAAAGAGGGATTCTATGGAGGCCACAGTGGTTGAGATGGCCTTTTCAGAGGTCTTGTACCTTCAGTGCTGGGATGGTCAGTACTTCCTCAGAAAAGAAATCTGCCTAGAAGAAGTTTTGATACTTATGGCTTGTTATGCTAACACAGGTACTTGTATAATAGCATAGAATATTGACATCACTTCTTCCAAACTAAAAACCAATAATATATTTACCTTAAGAGTCTGTTTAGGAGGCTTGGAGGTAAAAATGAGGGAAGCTAAACACATAGTGATATTTGATTTCTTCTTGGATTAACTGCTATTCTTTTTGTGGAGATCAAAACCTGGATTTTGGCCATCCTAAGCCCATATATTATTGCTGATCTACATACCAGAACCTGAAGATATGTGTTAAAACTGCAAGAAAACCAACAAATAAAAAGTACACTCAGGAGAAAAGTGAGAGAGATGGCTTAACAGTTAAGTTACATGCATTTGTTACTCTTGCAGAGAACCCAGTTCCCAGAACCTGCATGGCAGCTCAAAACCATCTGTGACTCCAATTCCAGGGACTGTGATGTCACCTTCTGACTTCAGTTGGCACATAGCATGCAGGTGCTACACATGGAGCAAGCACTCACAAACATAAATACATCTTTTTAAAAAAATGCCAAACACAGCGATAATAGTGGTTTGTATCTCATGTCACACTTGAGCCTTGAACCTCACAGCAAAAGAAGAACAGTTATTGGCTGAGCTCTTCAGAAGCCTTTTCCTTTCCATCTAAGGCTCATGATGAGCCAGTTGAATGGCCTTCTGAAAGACTGAGTCTGCAGTAGTACCTTCTAGGTTGAACATATGACTCAGAGAGTAAGGGCACTTAGTATGCAATCATTAGAATCTAACTTCAAATCCTCAGCACCTATTTAGAAATTAAAAGATACAGTGAACAAAGCAGATTGTCATGTCCTCAGCTTATTAGTTGGAAGCTTTAGCAGAACATAAACTAGCATTCTTTTGCAAGAAAAAAAAAAATGCCACTATCCCGGACTTAGATTTGAAGAATAGCATTGACTCATCTCTACTTCCTTGTGTCCCACCAGCCAGGCCACTCTGATTTTCTTAGACTTTCTATTTCCATAATAAACATGTGAGTCAAGCCGTCTTGACCCCTCTCTCCTCTCCCTTTTCCTTCTCTGCTTTTTTACTCTTTCCAATTTCTTCATCTCTTTCCACTCTTTCCCCTGCATCCCCTTTGTTATGGCTCTTTCTTCTTTCTCTCTGTTTTTCATAAATATATATAAGTATATAAATATAAGTTGTCATATGCAAACACAGAGAGAGAAAGAGAGAGGGAGGGAGGGATGGAGGGAGGGAGGGAGGGAGAGAGAGAGAGAGAGAGAGAGAGAGAGAGAGAGAGAGAGAGAGATATGAATATATTGGTTTGTTCTGTTTCTCTGGAGAGGCCAAAAATTTCTACTAAATCAGAACACCCTTGATAGACTCTCCACCTTTTTTCTCACATTTTGATGGCATTTTGATTCAGGCTTGGAGTCTTTTCAATTGAGTGAGTAAATTGCAAAATAATTCTTAACAGTGATCCTTATTACCTTATGTCCTAAAACTTCTTCATATTTACCTTCATGTTTGTATTTTAACTTCATTTTATTTAACTCTGTAAGAAATGTGCTTTTAGCTTTATGATATTTGACAGAATTACCTTAGAATGGCATTTCATTTTTATCAGTTATAGTGTCTTGTTGAGCTTCATTGGTATCATTCTTAAAGGCAACTTCAAAAAGAAGATTTTGTGGGAAAACATTAAAAATTAATTTCAAAATCTGAATTTCAAGAGTAAATTGTGAAGACTTCACATAGCACCCATTCCCTTAACAATACCAACAGATTATACAAATTGTTTAAATGAAGGGAGAGTGTAAATTTTAGGCAGCAAACTCAAAATGCCAAAAATAAAAAATTCTACTTCAGGGCTAGAGATAGCTTGGTTGATAGAGTACTTGTCTAGCATGCACGAAGCCCTGGATTCATTACTCAGCACCACATACACTGGGATTGGTGAGAGACCTACAAATGCTAGAAGATCAGAAGTTGAAGGTCGTCCTCTGCTACATAGGAAGCTTGAGGCCAGTGTGAGCTATATAGAACCTGGTCTCAAAAGAAAATCCTCCATTCCCTGTAGGAACAATTATGAATAGAAAGCTATACGGAAAACCATTAGCTCCCCAGCTAAATACCATATTAGAGGGAATAAAACAAATTATATTTTTTAGCTATCTCTACTTTCTCAAATCTCTGAAATATTAGCTTACTAATAATTAAGATAATAGATGGACCCCATTACAATCCTAAGCAAGAAGGAAATATCATTATCAAAGATAAAACTGATTTACCCTGAGGCACAGCTTAATTGGAACACCATGTGAACCTCCTGAATATACATGAACATCTTTTCAATAGTGACCCACATCCTAGCTTAAGCAGAACTGTTTCCAAGGCTGTGAATACATATTTTTCATGTTTAGCATATCTAATCTAAAAGAGCTGAAATGTTTCAAAATCAGAAACCTGTTTAATACTACCATGAGGCTACTATGCAACATTCTGCACATGACTTTATGTGTACATCTACGGTCAGAACAAAGACACAACTTACTGCACAGAGCTTAACCTTCAAATGATGTATGTGACATATATGTGGGACACATAGTAAGTTACATGTATACATCTAGATCTCCTCTTTAGACATCTCAATGTTTACATGAATATTTTAAATGTATATATTTCTCAAGTCTAAAACTTACCTAGTTTCAAGCATTTGGTTAAAATGTTGTCCACACACATATATTTTAGAATTATTTTTACTTGTGCATGTTCGTGTGTGTGTGTGTGTGTGTGTGTGTGTGTGTGTGTGTGAGAGAGAGAGAGAGAGAGAGAGAGAGAGAGAGAGAGAGAGAGAGAGAGAGAGAGAGATGCTCTTAAAGACCAAAAGGGGGTATTCAATCATCTGGAAGTGGAGTTAGAAATGGTTGTGAGTCAGCTAATATGAGTGCCGAGATCAACAGCAGCAAACACTCCTACTTACTAAAGCATCATTTCTCAGGCCTCAATACGTAAACTGTTTAAACTGTGAACTTGAATAGCTAATTTATATATAGAAGTATCAAATTATATAAAGTAACAAGCTAATTTTTCTTGAATCTAGCTGCCTTGGTCTTTGCTGTTACTCTACTTAATCTCAAAATTCTTTCCAGAGATCTTTGCGTGGTGCTTTCTTCCCTTTCTCCAGATCCCAGATAGGTATTGTCTTCATTTCATACTGAATTTTGCATGTCTGTGCTACCTTTATAGTGCAAAGAAAGAAATATTTAGGAAGACAAAGAGTCTGTGAAATTGAGGACTAAATTACACACCACACACACACACACACACACACACACACACACACACACACACACACATACACACACACGCTGAGATCATGAAAATATTTGGTTCTTTCTCAGTTTTAGATTGAGGTTTTGAATTGGTTTTGGTTGAATGAAGGAATATATAAATAAACTACTTTAAATTTTATTGATATCTTTAGAAAATTACATTGTTTATTGGATTCTCTTAGTGTCTTCCTAATTGATGGTGGATTAATTAATCACTCTTTGATTAGAAATGTCCCCTAGTGAAGAGAAATTAGAGAAAGTTGCATCTATCTATTTTTGCCTCATTAGAGGCTTATCAATCACTTTTACAAGTCTGAGTATGATATGTTTACTGACCTTGTCAGTAATCTATCAGATGACACACTAGTTTCAGGAACTGCATTGTATTTTGTTTTGTACAATTTAAAGCTTCATTATTAATTCCATATCTTTTGTAAGGAAGATTTAAAATTAGGAGCTCACAGAGACTGAACCATCATAAAAGGAGCATGGAGGGGATGGACCTAGGCCCCACACACATTTGTAGTGGATATGTAGCTTGGTCTTCAGGTGGGTTGTCTAGCAATTGGAGCAAGGGCTCTCTCTGACTCTATTGCCTGTCACTGAATCCCCTTCCCTAACTGGACTGTCTGGTTGGGCCTCAGTGGGAGAGCATGCTCTTAGTCCTGCTGCTACCCAACATCCCTGAGTGGTATAGTACCCAAGGAGGGCCTTTCTTTTCTCTGAGAAGAAAGGCAGTGTGTAATGGAGGGATTGTAAGGGGGGAAGAGAGGAAGGAGGGAGCTGTGATCGGGATATAAAGTGAAAAACAACAAATTAATGGGAAAAGAAAGAAATTCACTAGGTAGCCTTTTCTGTTAGACTTAGTGAGAGAAATAACTTTACCTTAATTTTCTTGTATTTATTTGACAATAAAATCCTACTAAAACTACTTTTGCACTTATAGTCAGTATAGAGAATATGTTCTCCTTAACAAAACAGAACTTAGAGAGAAAGAAATATAGAGAGAGACTATGAAATTGAGAGGGAAGAGTAGGGGGGGATGGGGAGAAATTTGAGGAGAGGAAACAGTGTTATATTTGATTTAACATATTAAATACAATATCTAATTAAAATGTATGGAATATATGGTATATTAATACATGAAAATCTATTAATATCAAACAAATATAGTCAATGTGAGACGAAAAAATAAATCTCTTTATTTGAATTCATGATGATCTAGGTCCTCTAGCACATACTCAAGCCTTTGAGCATTTCTCTCCTTCTTATGTTCCTTGGTTTTGTGCTAGGGATACTCCTTACATAATTCTATTTGTACATTTATGCCATATTAGTGTACCTATATTTCTCCTATGGTCTGGAAGCTACAAGGTTTTTTCTTCATGAGAGAAACATCATAAGATAGGATGTGTTAATCCCAAATTAAGACTATTTTGAAAGTTACGAGTATTATCTGAATTTTTTGATAAAAATATTTACCAAATTAAAAGGATCAGGAGGGTGAATTTCAAAAAGTAAGCAACAGCTTGCACTGAGGAGATCTCCTTTGAGAATGAGAGTAGACTTAGCAGGTGCTCTCCTTCCTAAATTAGACCTATCTTCCTAGAAATGTTTGCATGGCTAATTCCTCTCTACATCTCAATCTGATACAATTTTCTCTTTAGATGGAAATGCTGCTGGCCTCTGAGCCAAAAGCATTGAGGCAAAACTTTGGTTATGGATCTCTATGGAATTTTTATTAAAGTATAAATTAGTAATATATTGCTGAATATTACACACACAGGCCTTTATATAAATACATATTTTTAAATATTGAATTTGATAATGTGAACTAGTCACATTACAGAGGTAACAAAAGTTAGTCACTCCATGTTCCTACTTTATAAATTAATCTTGTTAAGTTTTACTTTTGCTATTACATTCTAATTGAAGTGATATTATGCTATCATGAATTCACTCTGCCCCAGTTACCGTTATCACATACACACTGCCCAATATCTTCAAATGCATTTGTGTACATATAAACACTTTCATACTCTACCACCAACACACACCTTTAGGTACTTTGATTTCTTTTTGACTACAGCTTATATATAGATATTCATTTAGTCATTAAAGATGGAAAGGCATTTGGTAACTCTCTCCTCTTTAGTACAGTTACTTCACTAAAACATTACAGTTGTCTCCTGTTTACTTTTGTGTGAATTTTCTCTGGAGGAGATGGAGGAGATGTAAAGTGTTGATGCTGAAAAATTTTAAAAAACTGTTGATTATTTTTATTTTATGAGAATGAGCATTTTCCTGCATGCATGCATGTGCACCGTGTGTAGGCAGTACCTGGGGAGGCCAGGAAAGGGCAGCTTATTCTTGTAACTAAAGTTCTCGATGCTTGTGAACTTCCATGTGGAACTCTATCTTCTGTAAGGGCAGCAAGTAGTCTTTACAGTGAAGCAATCTCTCCAGTCCCATCAAATTTGTGTATAAAGTGATTATACCTATATGTGGGCATGTATTTATTCCTCCTTAATGCTTCTAGCATATATTTTTCCTTGTTATGTATTATATTACAAAAAGAACAGTCTCTGTTTTGTTTACTAATACATTTACTTATGTTTGATGAAAATTGCAGTTACCCTTAAGATGTCAAATATATTAAAGTGAGTTCCAGTTGGGGAGAGGTATGCCAACTGAGGTAAAAATTTCAAGAGTGTGTCATGTTAGCTGCTTCTGAGTTTTCAATTAAAAATCAACTAAGGGGGGAGCTCTTTAAGTGGCAATTAACACATTAAATTGCCCTTTGATTCCTAAATATGTTCCTTTGTTTTGTCAATAAGCAGATGATTTAAGTAATTAAAATTTTATGGAATTCAAAATGTGTGGAAGGTTTTAGTAAAGTATTAAAAGGGGTCACAAAAATCATGTGGAAGTGTTTTTTTTTTTTTTTTTTTAACATATAAATGTTAGTAGGAGAAGCAATTTTTCCCACAGGAATTTACCATAAGTCGCCATTATTTCATACCTAATTGCTTGAAAGTAGAACTCTATCCAAAACATATGCCATTAATTGACTACTGTTCCCGAGTTTCACCTAAGGTGGCAATTTCATGAATGAGAATTCTCTGCCTTTCAGCTACTTTAAAAGTATAGACCCTATCTTAGTCAGGATTCCTATTCCTGAATAACATCATGACCAAGAATCAAGTTGGGGAGGTGCTGGAGACCAAATGACCTTGTTTGAACCTAAGACCTTTCTCTTAATCAGCTAGCCAGAGGGTCCCAGGCTTCAGCAGACATTCTTTTGATTCCTCCCCTCTGAAGGTGTAGATGGTCTGTTTATAGTAGCTTGTGACCCCAAAGAGACCTTGAGATATCCCACTACCTTGAGGCTTGTTATGCTGATTTACAGCGGTGTAAATACTTGGCTGCAGTTAAGTGGCTCTGAGAAATTTCACACCCTTTGTATTTTCCTGCTCTATGGTGACCTCTGGTAACCTTCCTGCCCCTGCCTCTTTCCTTCTTAAATGCTGGTCCGGGCTTGATCGGAACACCTTCTTGCCCTCAACACATTCTTTGTCTCCTGCATCTTTCCACCGCCGGCAGTTTCTCTCCTCAGGTGCGGACCTGTGGTTGATAACTTCTTGGGAGGGTCCTCCGGGAAGAATCGGGACAGTTAGCTCTTTGCAGGGAGGAAAGGGTTTATTCAGCTTACACTTCCATGCTGCTGTTTATCACAAAAGAAAGTCAGAACTGGAACTCAAGCAGGTCAAGGAGCAGGAGCTGATGCAGAGGCAAAGGAGGAATGCTGCTTACTGGCTTGCTTGCTTCTCCTGGCTTGCTCAGCCTGCTTTCTTATCGAGCCCAAAACTACCAGCCCACATATGGTGACACTCACAAGGGGCCCCTTCCCCTTGATCACTGATTGAAAAAATGGATCTCATGGAGGCATTTTCTCAACTGAAACTCCTTTCTCTGTGATAACTCTAGCTTGTGTCAAGTTGACACACAAAACTAGCCAGTACAATTGACCCCTTGTTAACTTGACACACAAACACATCACCATTAAGCCTAGACCCTTACTTTCTTATTCGTCCCGAAGATCTAAATAACATTACAAGTCCCAAGGTCTTTGCAAATTCTTACATATTAACATTTAAGTCCCCTTTAAACATCCAATCTCTTAAAATTTAAAGTCTTTTAAAAATTCAAAGTCTCTTAACTGTGGGATCCACAAAAGTACCTTCTTCCTTCAGGAAGAAAAATATATCAGGGCACAGTCACAATCAAAAGCAAAATCAAACTCCAACTGGCCAGTGTCTGAAATCCACTCACGATCTTCTAGATTCCTCCAAGGGCTTGAGTCACTTCTCCAGCTCTGCCCTTTGTAGCACACACCTTATCTTCTAGACTCCAGATGCCTGTACTCCATTGCTGCTGCTGTTCTTGGTGGTCATCTCATGGTACTGGCATCTCCAAAACACTGCTGTCTTCTGCTGCAACTAGGTTTTACCAACAGTCTCTCATAGGCTCTCTTCATGGTGCCAAGCCTCACCTCCTTTGCATGACCCCTTCAGTCCTGGGCCATCAATTGTAACTGAGGCTCAACCTTCACCATGGCCTTCCTTGGCCTCTCACAGTGCCCAGGCCTCAGCTGCTCTTCACGACTCCTTCATGCCTTCAAAACCAGTACCACCTGGGTGACTCTTACACATTACCAAGTTCAGCCACAGCACAAGGTACAGCCCTGGCTATCTCTGGAACACAGCCTCTGTACTCTCAGAAAACACTTCTCAGAAGATTTCACCCCAGTGATGCTGGTCTCTTCTTAATCACCACTAATATCTTAGCTCCAGCTAACTAGCATCAATAGTCCCAGCAATGCAATGGTTTTGCTTTAGTAGTTCTGATATCTTGTTAATCACAGCCGATTTCTTCAGCCCCAGCTAACCAAAACCACAGA
>CM052706.1:106640239-106652984 GCA_028551405.1 Uromys caudimaculatus | reverse complement strand
CCTTCCACAGTCCTCCCCAAAACATGGTCAGGTTGTCACAGGAATACCCCACTACACTGGTATCAATTTGTCTTAGTCAGGGTTCCTATTCCTGCACAAACATCATGACCAAGAAGCAAGTTCATGAGGAAAGGGTTTATTTAGCTTACACTTCCAGGCTGCTGTTCATCACAAAAGGAAGTCAGGACTGGAACTCAAGCAGGTCAAGCAGCAGGAGCTGATGCAGAGGCCAAGGAGGAATGCTGCTTACTGGCTTGCTTGCTTCTCCTGGCTTGCTCAGCCTGCTTTCTTATAGAACCCAAGACTACCAGTCCACAGATGGTAACACTCACAAGGGGCCCTCCCCCCTTGATCACTGATTGAGAAAATGCCTTACCACTGGATCTCATGGAGGCATTTTCTCAACTGAAACTCCTTTCTCTGTGATAACTCCCGCTTGTGTCAAGTTGACACACAAAATTAGCCAGTACAGACCCTAAAGGTCCTTTGCAGTGCTTTACAAATGCTCTTCATGGAGGAATTCCATGTTTTGCACAGGCGCTGCACTTTCAATTCTACAGGTCACTGAGGACTGAGATGAGACAGCTGGCTTCCATCTGTAAGGTGGTAGCTTAGTGCTACTTAGGTCTTCATTATTATGACTTAGCTTCCTCCTTTAAAGCAGCATTGGCTTCATTTTTAGTGGATTGCAAATTTTGTTTGATATTGTCACATGGTGATACTTGAAGAGCTTTTCATTTTCTTGTTAACTTGAGCAGTAGGTTTTCTTTGAAACTTCAGTTTCAACTACTAATATATTTGGAGAGTTTGCATAGGTATGACTGTAGTACATATATCTTAACTGAAAATATATATAATTATTTTCAACCTATATATAGTTTCTAATTTCTTGGAAAAAAGAAGTCCCATGGTTTTCCTCAGTGACTGAATTTTAATACCCCCAGCATTTCTTCACAGAGCTGCTGCTATCTCCTTAAGTGTACTCATTTACTTTTAACCAAGCAGCACAGAAGGCATCCTAGGCAGATGGGTTATATACATTCTAATTGCTGGTTTTGTTTGTTTTTGATTTTGTTTTTCTTTTATGAAGAATAAACTCAACTAACTGAATAAATTTAAAAATTTCACCAAAATATTCACATATATATCATCCATTTTTGCAAAATACACAATTGATTTAAAAATCTCTTGAAAAGGTCAATATACTACTGAATATGAAATGAATCAAATTTTATATATTTATAAAATTATAATATGTGTGTATTTTTAAATCATTATTTAAAAAATTTCAAAAAATTTAATTACTTGGTAGAAAACAACCATCTGCAGTATTAACTATTTAATTCCACATATATTGGCACTCTCTAAACTTTGTAAACCTTTCAGGCAATTAAAAATATACTTCAATCATAAAACACAACTTCAAATTGGTTATATTTACAAGTGATTGTTTAAAACTTCATCTTTGGTTCTCAGTACACTAAAAGTGCCTGGAAGCATATTAAAAGCTAAATAATTTTATATATAAATCTCCCAATTAAAATTTATAAGTTTATATTAAACATATTTTATATTGTTTTTATTAAAATGATTACAAGTATTTTAAATACATTGTGCTATTTTATGTAGTTTTTTAAATTAAATGTTAAAGTTTTGATAATTTTTAAGAAGAATATGAACTTCAAATAAATACAATCGATTTTTTTTGCAAGATGAATGTGAAAGAGAATGAGTGTTAATTTATGAATCATCACCTTGTCATAATTCATGCAATTTCTAGTGAGTGGATGTAAGTATCCCACGAGTCCTCTAGAAATGAAGAATAAAGAATACAAATGTCTCTTTTTGTAAAAGAAGAAGGAGTTTCTCTTCTTGACATCAACTTAACTGGGTGTTCAGTTTGACTTTACACATTGCCAACTTCAATGATTAAGTCATAGTACCAGCCAGAATGGAACATTCTCCTTTACATATTCACACATGCTCTGACTTCATAGGACACTTTAATTGTTGTTTCATTATCATTAGGCTTATGATTATTGTTTTAAATAAAATATATTTTCATTATTCCTTTCCGTGCCTTCCTGGACTGAGAAGTCTAGTCCTTCCCATGTTCCCTTTCCCTAGCCTGTCCGATGCCTTCCCCACTCATCAAATTGGTGGCCTTATTTACCATCATCATCACTACCATCATTATCATCATCATTGTCTTTGTTGTCGTCTTTGTTAAATATACCTACTAATGCATATGTAGATTCAACCTCCTGAGTCCATTTAGTGTTGTTTGTATGAATATGATTTCATGACTGACAACTTTGTTTTGGTTAATAAATTAGGAATCTCAGCCCTTGGAGAGACTGATCTCTCTCTCCCTCTCTCAGCAGTTATTAGTTGCCTGTAGTTGTTTGCCTGTGGGTGAAACCCTGTGAGATTATCCCCTTTTGTGCTAGACTTTCTATTAGTGTTATTGTCCAGGTCTTGTTTAGGTAACCATATTTACTTTCTCATTGTTTTGCCCAAGGCTCTCAGTATTATTCTTTCAAGTAATCCTTTGGATTGTACTTTCAAATTTATAGCACAATGACAGAATAGGTCATACTATACAGTGAGGAAGGTAAGGCATATTGACTTCATAAAAAGTTATAAGTTGGGGGCATTTATATAAAAGCATTGTGCTGTAGAGGGCTTAAGAAAATGAAGTTGAGAAATGAAAACAAGTAGCAAGCATCCACATGTGATATGAAGAAAGACTGTCTGACTGTTATATAGCTATTTCTTTGAAATTTGTCTTCCCAGAGGAAAGATGGGGCTCAGAAGACTTGGAAAATTCATGAAGACCCTGAATGTTATAAAACCGATAAGATTCTCAACAAGATCATAAAGACAAAAATAAATGTTGGGTAGAGGAGAAGTTTCTAAGCTTCCAGATAGTTGTACAGGGAGCTTGATGCCTATAGCTTTCTTGTGTTGTCACCCATATTGGGTGAGTTTTCCAGTAATATAGGAGATATTCCATCACCTATGCTCCTGTAAGGAACTCCAATAAACTCACTGCTTTACTAAGGAATATCTGCGTGCAATTCTTTCTTTGGTTTGTCATCAGTGCTTCAGATAAAGTGAACAGACATTTCTTAATGTCTCCACCTGAAATGCTTGACATACAACACTTGACATACACAAACATGGCTATAGATTCAGAGAAGAGGCAATACATGGCTCACAGAAAATGGATAACGATCTCCAGAACACAGGTGGTTGATGTGAGTCTAGTGCAGTAAGATTAAAGATGTAAGGATGATTTAGGTAGCATTTACTGCTCCAGCAGCATTAAAGAGCACAGATCCTCATTTCAGTAAATATAATGCTTTTTAAAAAAGAGCATAGAAATGGTTATAAGAACATTAAAATAAGTTAAATTATTGATTAGAGAAATTAGCTATCTAATCTGATGTCAATCAAGAGAATTCAATTTGCTTATAATAGTGCATGTGACCATCCTAAAATTAAACTATTAAATGGATATAGCTATACACAATATAAGATATTTGTACTTTTAGATCATTATAAGAAATACACATTGAAAAATGATTTAATTTTCAATTATAGTTATCTTTAGATTAATTTATTTATCATTTATAGCAATTCCAGGAGAATTTGGTTTGTGGAGGTGAGATAAGCTTGTGGTTAGATGACGGATGTACATGCAACAAAATTAAAAGTAATTTAGTTTCAAGCATGCTATTATTATTGGCAATACAGATTTATGGTGAGTTAATCCCTGTGTGTGAAAACTGTTTTCAATTCATATTAGAAGTGGAGGTATTTCTGCAGGGTAGCCTGAGTTGCCTGTAGGAACAAGCTTCATTCTTACACGTAAATAGTGTTGGAGACCCTCTTCAGTTAGAATCACAGTCATAGTAAGTAAATAGAATATGGTAGTCTCAAGGCAACACTTTTCTTTCTAAGTTATCTACAGTGTTAACCTCACTTTATCAATAATTCACAGAAATTATTTTCTTCCTAACTTGAATCAGAATGGCAGAGTCTGAGTGTGTTTTCTAAGGGTTGAAGATGCTCTTTGTGCTTCCCGCAGCTCCCGGCACAGTTTTATACATACAGTGGTAATCCATTACACTTTCAGTTTTTGAAAAAGGCTTTCTCTGTGTAACAGAAATGAGAAGATGTCCTCATTTTATAGACCAGGCTGGCCTCGAAATAACCAAGAACTGCCTGCCTCTGCCTCAAGGGCTAGGATCAAAGGTGTGTGCCACCATGCCAGGTTCAATGATTCTTTTGACTAAAAATAACAAATATTCAATTCATTTTTAGCTATATCCATTTGTAAAATGACAAATAAATTGCAGTAATTAATTTTAAAAATACATTTTCATGAGCCACATTCACATTGTTTGCCTTCTGTTAAAAACTTTGTTTTGTGCTGCCTCACACTAAATGTCAATAATGAATAATACACATTCTCAAAACTCGGGTTCAGACACCAGGATGCATGATAAAGCTGTTTTAGTGTCAGTGATACTATATAGTTGCTGCAGCAGCATTTCTTGAAGCTTAGAAGGTAACAGAATCAGCCACCAGGATCACCTGATATGCTTCTTGAAACACAACAACATGCACCATTTAAAGACCTGAGAGTGAGTATATGGCTCAAGGATGGGAACAGTCTTTCTTTCTCTTTATATATTTTTGAGTAGTATGTATATATTCACATATAAGTATAAGTATGTCATCCTGCGCATGTACAAGTGGAGGTGAAAGAACAACACTAGGGACTTTCCTCTATCATTCTCCACCTCAGGAGCTACAAGAAATTATTCTTGAGAATTAACATTGCTCATCAACCTAAAAAGAAAACCAAAAGGATTTTGTGAAGGTGCTCTACTGGATACAGAGGAACTTTATCTATTAAGAGTTTACAAGTAACCCACTGCTCACAGTCATAGTATTGAGCATCAGTGAGTTAGGAAGAAAATAAGAGACACTAAGGTAAGGTGGGACTAATTAGGATAAAGAAGTTCATGGGGAAGTTGGATATTGGAGTGTAATACTGAGAGTAACATAATCATTATACATTGTATGTGTGTGTGTATACGTATCTATACACCATACTTGCATAAATAAATAAATAAATAAATAAATAAATAAATAAATAAATAAATAAATAAATAAGCATCATTATTTGTGGAGCAGTGATCTATGACAGGCAATCTGGCATCTGGTTGAGCACAGGCAAAAAATCTGGGCGACCCAGCAGAACAATGCGCAAGGGACCGAAAAACGTTCTGCAACGCTCCCAGGAGACTTTTGGCTCCAGTCACTGTCACATACCATCCCTCCTCAGGTAGAGGCGTGGCCACACAGCTCCAAGCTATCCCCATGTTAATGAGACATATAGAGGCTTAGCTATGCCCCTTCCCAGTTACTATATCTGCTTTGCTTCTCCCAGAGGGGCAGGGATACAATTCCATCCATGCCACTCTCCACACGATGACAATAAATGTCTTAGAATTATGAACTGTCTCTTCATCTGGACCCACTGTGGGAAGCAAAGGACCTGGCCCTCGATTAAGGATCCATGTCTAATCTCTCGCTGAGTGCTTCCCACGCTCCCAGACAGTACCCATTCACCCAAGCCTAAGCAGCTAGCCTGGTACCCCAAGCTGCCAAAACCGGTCTCGGCAGGAACCATAGCTGCACTCAGGCTAGCCTGTCTGTGGCACCCTGTGGTGACTGCAGTGCCCTGGGCTAGAGAACCCACAGAGATGGCTGCCTTGTTCCCCAAGAATGGCCCCCTCCCCCACTCATAGGCAGGGCCTGCAAAGGCTTCCCACGGCCCCCATCTGTCAGACTATGTGGGAAGATGTGTGGTCACTTTCCGAGTGTATCCTGTCCCACCCAGAGCCGCAGCGCCTGGGACAGACACGTGAGGTTTCTGTCCACCGCGCCAGGCTTGTTCTCACAATTATTGAGTAAAAATAATCTAAATTATTTATTTATTCCAGAGGTTTCCTACCTTTTTTGTTAGATTTCACATTATTAGTCTTACTTAATGTAGAGTGAAGAACAGGCAATAAGTTCAAGAGTCTACAGTTTACACATGTAATCATGTGTTTTCTGAGTTTACATGGTATTTCTAAACATTCTTCTCATCTAGTACAGATACACAGATGTCAAGTTGTAATAGATGTCTGCTTTAGTCATCTAAAATAAGGTGCTTGAAGAAATGACTTCACAAAATTTGATTATTTTTTCACACAATTCCTGAAAAAAAAATGACAATAGAACCTTGTGGCAGGAAGTACTTCTGCCTACAGTGCTTATTAACTCATGAAGTTAGGATCTCCTCAGTCTAAGCAGTCAGGCAGCTGTGTTATTGGGATATGGAGGAGAATATGAACATCCATATATGGTCCCAATGTCTGTATGTTGCTGAGCTATGCTGTTTGGTATGTGAGATACTGAAAAACAATTCAGGTTTTCTGGGATCATTGTAATGAAATTGGAAGGAGAGGACATAAGCACAAACCTGACATGCTGAGATTACTTTCTGTGGTGGAGAAACAAAACGTGTGAAAATATAAGATATAACAGCATATAACACTTGTGAAATACAGAAAGCTGAGATATGTAATAATGCATGATGTTTAATTTGTTCATTTAAGTCTATTGGCTAAAGGATCCCAGTGAGGAAAAACCACAGCCATAGTGGCACAGAGTTCTAACTATGTGTTCTGAGTGGTGATGAAGAAAGTGTTTTGAAACTATCCCATAGAAAATATATGATTTTTAAAGGCTATGGAAAAGTTTTACTTTTAAAAGTTATGTATAGGGAGCTGATCCTCAGCCACAAGGCTCCATACCCAAATACCACCAGAGAAAGCTAGCTGCCTAGAATGGTGTACAAGCCCATGAGAGCAAGGTAAGACTACAACTGCTGTTCAGAGGGACCTGCCCAGAACCCTTAGGACAAGATCCTAGGAGTAGCCTGAGACAGGAGCCTTCCAGTTTCCATTTGTGCCCAGAGCTGAGCTTCTGCCACAGGGCTCCATACCCAAATACCACAGGGAGAGAGCTAGCCACCAGGACTTCAGACAAGCCTGTGAGCACAGGTAAGACCACCACTTCTGTTCAAATTTCTGGCCCAAGAGGGACCCTCCCAGAGCCATCAAGACACAGGAACCAAGGAACAGCTGGGGACAGGATCTTTCGTGTTTCTGTCTGTACACCAGAGCTGACCCTGTACCAAAGCTCTCCATACCCAATTTCTTCCTGGAGAGAACTCATCTCCCAGGAGTACTGACACAAAGACTTGGAGGAAGGACAAGGCACAGTCAGAGACAGCAAGACAAGCTAACATCAGGGATAACCAGATGGTGAAAGGCAAGGGCAAGAAGAAAAGCAACAGTAAACAAGGCTAACTGGCATCATCAGAAGCCAGTTGACCCACCACAGCGAGCTCTGGATACCCCAAAACACAAGAAAAGCAAGACTCTGATTTAAAATCACATCTCATGATGATGATAAAGGACTTTAAGAAAGACATAATTAACTCCCTTAAAGAAATACAGGAAAACACAGGTAAGCAGGTAGAAGGCCTTAAAGAGGAAACACAAAAATCCCTTAAAGAATTACAGGACAACACAGCCAAACATGGGAAGGAATTGAACAAAACCATCCAGGATCTAAAAACAGAAATAGAAACAATAAAGAAATCACAAAGATAGACAACACTGAAGATAGAAAAACTAGGAAAGAGATCAGGAGTCATAGATACAAGAATCACCAACAGAATACAAGAGATAGAAGAGATAATCTCAGGTGAAGAAGATACCATAGAAAACATTGACACAACAGTTAAATAAAATGCAAACTGCAAAAATCTCCTAACCCAAAACATCCAGGAAACCCAGGACACAATGAGAAGACCAAACCTAAGGATAATAGGTATAGAAGAGAGTGAAGATTCACAACTTAAAGGGCCAGTAAATATTTCCAACAAAATTATAAAACAAAACTTCCCTAACCTAAAAAAAGATATGCCACTAAACATGCAAGAAGCCTACAGAACTCCAAATAGATTGGACCAGAAAAGAAATTCCTCCGGTCACATTATAGTCAAAACACCAAATGCATAAAACAAGGAAAGAATATTAAAAGCAGTAAGGGAAAAAGGTCAAGTATCATATAAAGTCAGACCTATCAGAATTACACCAGACTTCTCACCAGAGACTATTAAAGCTAGAAGATCCGGGGCAGATGTCATACAGACCCTAAGAGAACACAAATGCCAGCCCAGGCTACTATACCCAGCAAAACTCTCAATTACCATAGATGGAGAAACCAAGATATTTCATGACAAAACCAAATTTACACACTATCTTTCCACAAACCCAGCCCTACAAAGGATATTAGATGGAAAATGCCAACACAAGGAGGAAAACTGCACCTGAGAAAAAGCAAGAAAGTCATCTTCTTTCAACAAACCCAAAAGAAGATAGCCACACAAACGTAAAAACAACATAAAAAAATAACAGGAAGCAACAATCACTATTCCTTAATATCTCTTAACATCAATGAGCTTTATTCCTCAATAAAAAGACATAGACTAATGGACTACTATGTAAACAGGACCCAGAATTTTGCTGCATACAGGAAATGCACCTCATTGTCAAAGGCCAACACTACCTCAGAGTAAAGGGCTGGAAAAGAAGCTGGATTAGCCATTCTAATATCGGATAAAATCAACTTTTAACCAAAAGTAATCAAAAAAGATAAGGAAGGATGCTTCATACACATCAAAGAAAAAAATTTACCAAGAAGAAATTTCAATTCTGCACATCTATGCTCCAAATGCTAGGGCACACAAATTCATAAAAGAAACCTTACTAAAGCTTATGACACACATTGTACCTCACACAGTAATAGTGGGACACTTCAACACTCCACTTTCATCAATGGACAGATCATGGAAACAAAAAATAAACAGAGACACAGTGAAACTAACAGAAGTTATGGAACAAATGGATTTAACGATATCTATAGAACATTTCATCCTATATCAAAAGAATATAACTTCTTCTCAACACCTCATAGAACCTTCTCCAAAATTGACCATATAATTGATCACAAAACAGACCTCAACAAATATAAGAAGATCGAAATAAGCTGATCTTCAATAGCAACATAAACACAGAAAGCCCACATACACACGGAAGCTGATCAATGCTCTACTCAATGATAACTTCATCAAGGGAGAAACAAAGAAAAAAATTAAAGACTTTTTAAAATGTAATGAAAATGAAGGTACAATATACCCAAACTATGGGACACAATGAAAGCAGTGCTAAGAGGAAAACTCATAGATCTGACTTTCTCCAAAAAGAAACTGAAGAAAACATACACTAGCAGCTTAACAGAATACTTGAAAGCTCTAGAACAAAAATAAACAAATACACCCAAGAGGATTAGATAGCAGAAATAATCAAATTCAGTGCTGAAATCAACAAAGTAGAAACAAAAAGAACTATACAAAGAATCAACAAAACCAGGATCTAGTTTTTTCTTTCTTTTGAGAAAATCAACAAAATATATAAACCCTTAGCCAGACTAACCAGAGGACACAGAGACAGTATCCAAATTAATAAAATCCAAAAGGAAAAGGGAGATATAACAACAGAAACTGAGGAAATTAAAAAAAAAATCACTGGATCCTACTACAAAAATCTTATACTCAACACAATTGGAAAATCTGGATGAAGTGGACAATTTTCTAGATAGATATCAAATACCAAAGTTAAGTCAGGATCAGATAAACCATCTAAATAGTCCTATAACCCCTAAAGAAATAGAATCAGTCATTAAAAGACTCTCAACCAAAAAAGCACAGGACCAGACGAATTTAGTGCAGAATTCTATCAGACCTTCAAAGATCTAATACCAATACTCTTCAAATGATTTCACAAAATAGAAACAGAAGGAACCTACCCAATTCATTCTATGAAGCCACAGTTATGCTGATACCAAACCTCACAAAGACCCAACAAAGAAAAAGAACTTCAGACCAATTTCCCTTATGAATATTGATGCAAAAATACCCAATAAAATTCTCATAAATTGAATTCAAGAACACAACAAAATGATCATTCACCACAATCAAGTAGACTTCATCCCAGGGATGCAGGAAATGTTCAATATATGGAAATCCATCAATGTAATCCACTGCATAAATAAATTCAAAGAAAAAAACCACATGGTCATTTCATTAGACGATGAAAAAGCATTTGACAAAATTCAACATCCTTTTATGTTAAAAGTCTTGGAAAGATCAGGAATTTAAGGCCCATATCTAAATAAATTAAAAGCAATATATAGCAATCCAATAACCCACATCAAACTAAATGGAGAGAAACTTGAAGAAATCACACTAAAATCAAGGACTAGACAAGGCTGCCCCCTCTCTCCCTACCTATACATAATAGTACTTGAAGTTCTAGCTAGAGCAATTAGACAACAAAAAGGTAGTCAAAGGGATACAAATTGGAACAGAATAAGTCAAAATATCACTATTTGCAGATAATGTGATAGTATACTTAAGTGACCCCCCAAAAAATACACCAGAGAACTCCTACAGCTGATAAACAACTTTAGCAATGTGGCCAGATATAAAATTAACTCAAGCAAACCAGTAGCCTTCCTATACTCAAAGGATAAATAAGCTGAGAACGAAATTAGGGAAATGACACCCTACACAATAGTCACAAACAATATCAAGTATATTGTTGTAACTCTAACCAAACTAGTGAATGATCTGTATGATAAGAACTTCAAGTCTGTGAGGAAAGAAATCGAAGACCTCAGAAGATGAAAAGATCTCCCATGCTTGTGGATTAGCAGAATTAATATAATAAAAATGGACAACTTGCCAAAAGTAATCTGAAGATTCATTGCAATCCCCATCAAAATTCTAACTCAATTCTTCATAGACTTAGAAAGAGCAATTCAAAATTCATTTGGAATTACAAAAACCCAGGATAGCAAAAACTATTCTCAACAATAAAAGAACTTCTGGGGGAATCAGCATCCCTGACCTCAAGCTGTACTACAGAGCAATAGTGATAAAAACTACATGGTATTGTTACAGTGATAGGCAGGTAGATGAATAGAATAGAATTGATGTCCCAGAAATGAGTCCACATACCTTCAGTCATTTGATCTTGACAAAGCAGCTAAAACCATGCAGCAGAAAAATGATAGCATCTTCAACAATTGGTGCTGGTTCAATTAGAGCTCAACATGTAGAAGAATGCAAATTGATCCATTCTTATCTCCTTGTACAAAGCTCAAGTCTAAGTGGATCGAGGATCTCCACATAAAACCAGATACTCTGAATCTGATAGAAGAGAAGTGGGGAAAAGTCTCCAACACATAGGCACAGGGGAAAAATTCCTGAACAGAACTGCAATGGCTTATGCTTCAAGATCAAAAATTGACAAATGGGATCTAATAAAACTGCAAAGCTTTTGTAAGGCAAAGGACACTGTCAATAGGATTGGGAAATTATCTTTACCAATCCTACACCCGAAAGAGGGCTAATATCCAATATATGCAAAGAACTCAAGAAGTTAGATTCCAGAGAACTACATAATCCTATTAAAAAATGGGGAGCAGAGCTAAGCAGAGTTATCAACTGAGGAATCTTGAAAGGCTGAGAAGCACCTAGAGAAATGTTCAACATCCTTAGTCATCAGGGAAAAGCAAATCAAAATAACCCTGAGAGTCCACCTCAATACCAGTCAGAATGGCTAAGATCAAAACCTCAGGTGCAGCAGATGCTGTTGAGGTTGTGGAGAAAGAGGAGCATTCCTCCATTGCTGGTGGGATTGCAAGCTGGTACAACTGCTCTGGTATTCAGTCTGGCAGTTCCTCAGAAAATTGGACATAGTACTACCTGAGGACCCAGCTATACTATTCTTGGGCATACACCTAGAAGATGCTCCAAAATGTAATAAAAACACATGCTCCACTATGTTCATAGCAGCCATATTTATTATAGCCAAAAGCTGGAAACAGCCCAGATGTCCCTCAACAGAGAAATGGATACAGAAAATGTGGTACTTTTACGTAATGGAATACTACTTAGCTATTAAAAACAACAACAACTTCATGAAATTTGCAGGCAAATTGATGGAACTTGAAAATATCATCCTGAGTGAGGTAATTCAGTCACAAAAGAACAAACTTGTTATGTTCTGATAATTGGATATTAGCCCAAAAGTTTGGAATATCCATGATTCACTCACAGACCATAGAAAGCCTAAGAAGAAGTAAGTCCAAAATGTGGATTTTTCAGTGCTTTTTAGAAGGGTGAAAAAAATACTCACAGGAGAAATATGGAGACAAAGTGTGGGGCAGAGACTGAAGGAAAGGCCATCCAGGGACTGCCTCACCTGGAGATCAATCCTATATACAACCACCAAACCCAGAAACTATTGTGGATGCAGGAAAGTACTTGCTGATGGAAGCCTGATATGACTATTTCCTGAGAGGCTCTGCCAGAGCCTGACAAATACAGAGGCAGAAGCTCACAGCCAACCATTAGACTGAGCTCAGAGGTTCTTGATGGGGGAGTTGGAGAAAGGACTAATGGAGCTGAGGAGGTTTGCAGCTCCATGGAGGGAACAACAGTGTCAACAGGCCAGACCTCCGCCCCCCCCCCCCCCCCCCCCCC
>CM052706.1:106614718-106639739 GCA_028551405.1 Uromys caudimaculatus | reverse complement strand
TTCCACTGGATGGTTTTGGCTCCTTTGTCGAAAATCAAGTGACCGTAGGTGTGTGGGTTCATTTCTGGGTCTTCAATTCTATTCCATTGATCTACCTGCCTGTAGCTGTACCAATACCATGCAGTTTTTATCACTACTGCTCTGTAGATAATATGCCTCTTACAACTAGGTATGTTGATAGCCTGGCTAACAAACAATTCTAGTCAGTACAAGGCATCCAAACTTTTCTAATATTTTATGTCTTGTTTTTATTTCTGCTGCTATCTACTTGAAGTTGAAATAATTTGGAACTTTATGTTTTATATACTCATCATTTGTTGGTTAAAAAAATCATTTATTCACTTTTGGAATGGGGAAAGCAAAGAATTGAGTTACATTTGTCTGGACTCCATAGAGAGATATTCACCCAAAAAACATCTGCTGGTGTGCTGCAGTTTCTTGCTGCTTCTGCATTCTTGGGCTGATTGACAGAGGGATGTCAACTGACACTAATACATGTGCTGAGTACTGGATCTAAACCACAGCCTTGAACACACTAGACAAGCACTCGAACTCTAAGCTGCACCCTCAGTTTGAAGGAATTACACAGTGTGGTAGGTATACTCTTTCTACAAACTGTCCCTCCCCTACTTCCTAGTTACACTATCTGCTTCCTGTGTTGTTAATATGTGATCTCTCTGCTTCCTGGTCTTGCCACCATGTCTTTCCCACCATTACAGACATCTAGCCTTCTGGATCTATAAGCAAAATTGAATAAGCTGCAAAAAAAAATCATTTATTCGTCCTAATAAAAGGAACCTTAATGCTCCTTTTAAATGATCACTACATTTCAATATCTTTTTATGGGCACAAGGTTTTCCCATTATTTTATTAAATGTCTATTACAAAATAAAGAAGATTTTATGCTTAGTACTATAAATAAAACATCTCCAACATTAAAACCTTGATGGCAGAGTAAGAAATTCTGACATCTATGTTTTCTGAATCCCCAAATTGAAAGTCTTCAAAGAGATCACTTTGTGGTTGAATCATGGACCTGAATCATCAACAATCCTTAACTGTGATATAGGAAATAAAATTACAGAGTCCCATTTGTAAGCTAAATTGACTCAAATTACTCAGTAGTGGGCACTGAACCATTTTCAGTTTGGTAGAGTTGACATGGGAATGATAAATGACAACAGATAACTATATGGGATCTTACATATAAGGACAGATTAATGCAATCCCAGGAAAAAGTGTGCAGAGAAAAAGGTGCAGTGACATGGAAACATTAACATTCAACATTATGTCTTAGGTATCTCTTTGAGTATATCTTAGTGTATTTCTTTTGGTTTCAACGAAGCTAAAAGATGGGTCTTTATTAAGACAGAACTCTTCAAGGTCCAGTGCAGTTCATATAGGTCCACCTGCAATGAAACTGAGTGTCAGATTCATCTAGAGACATTTATTGAAGTTAAGAATAGAGAATCATGTGCCATCATGAAAACTTCTAGTTCTTCAGTAAAGTCTTCAAGCCCACTTGTCTGTTTTCATTAGTAGCCCAGGGGATGGAGATGCATATTGGAACTCAGAGTTAGAAGGTAAGTGCCATGCTATCCTTCATGCATGGCAGCTGCTTATTATAGGAGGCCATGTGCCAATCAAAGCATGGTGTTGTTTGGGGGAAAGTATTACTTGAAGGAAGGTGTTTGTTCCTATTGCTGTCATGTAATAGTATTTTCAGTGAGCCTTGAAATGGAGCATGAAAATTTATCTTTGTAAAATTTAATGTTTACTGGAGATAAATGGAGTTATTCTTCTATTTGTATTTAATCAGTTGCTTGAAAGCTGATAAGAAGTATCTATAATAGGGTAATGATTTGTCAGAAATATCATTTGAAAACCAAATGGTAGAACTGTTTTGATTGCTTTTCCTGTTACTGTGGGAAAATATTCTGACAAAGCAATTTGAGAAAGAACACATTTGATCCTCGTATATCATGGTAGAAGTTGAGATGGCAGGAGCTGAAGCAGAAAGATCAATGCATGCTTCTAATCATCCTCAACACTTAAAAAGTCCAGTATCTGTTCAAGAACTTTTCTTCTGTGCCCATATGTTCGAGATTTTCCCCAATTTCTCTTCTATTAGAATCAGTGTATCTGGTTTTATGTGGAGGTCCTGGATCCACTTGGACTTGAGCTGTGTACCGGAAGATAGGAATGGATCAATTTGCATTCTTCTACATGTTGACTACCAGTTGGATCAGCACCATTTGTTGAAAATGTGTTTTTTTCTACTGGATGGTTTTTAGCTCCTTTGTCAAAGATCAAGTGACTGTAGGTATGTGGGTTCATTTCTGGGTCTTCAATTCTATTCCATTGATCTACCTGCCTGTCACTGTACAAAGACCATGCCGTTTTTACTACTGCTCTGTAGTACAGCTTGATGTCAGGGATGCTGATTCCCCCAGAAGTTCTTTTATTGTTGAGAATAGTTTTTGCTATCATGGGTTTTTTGTTATTCCAAATGAATTTGAGAATGCTCTTTCTAAGTCATGAAGAATTGAGTTGGAATTTTGATGGGGATTGCATTGAATCTGTAGATGGCTTTTGGGAGGGTGGCCAGTTTTACTATATTAATCATGCCAATCCATGGGCGTGGGAGATCTTTCCATTTTCTGAGGTCTTCTTCAATTTCTTTCTTCAGAGACTTGAAGTTCTTGTCATACAGATCTTTTACTTGTTTGGTTAGAGTCACACCAAGATACTTTATATTGTTTGTGACTATTGTGAAGAATGTCATTTCCCTAATTTCTTTCTCAGCCTGTTTATCCTTTGAGTATAGGAAGGCTAAGATCAAGAATTGACAAATGAGACCTCATAAAAGTGCAAAGCTTCTGTAAGGCAAAGGACACTGTCAATAGGACAAAACGGCAACCACAGATTGGAAAAAGATCTTTACCAATCCTACATCTGATAGAGGGCTAATATCCAATACATACAAAGAACTCAAGAAGTTAGACTCCAGAGAGAACCAAATAACCCTATCAAAAAATGGAGAACAGAGCTAAACAGAGAATTCTCAACTGAGGAAATTCGAAGGGCTGAGAAGCACCTAAAGAAATGTTCAACATTCTTAGTCATAAAGGAAATGCAAACCAAAACAACCCTGAGATTCCACCTCACACCAGTCAGAATGTCTAAGATCAAAAACACAGGTGACAGCAGATGCTGGTGAGGATGTGGAGAAAGAAGAATACTCCTCTATTGCTGGTAGGATTGCAAGCTGGTACAACCACTCTGAAAATCAGTCTGGCGGTTCTTCAGAAAATTGGACATAGTACTACCTGAGGACCCAGCTATACTACTTGTGGGCACATACCCAGAAGATGGTCCAACGTGTAATAAGGACACATGGCCCACTATGTTCATAGCAATCATATTTAGAATAGCCAGAAGCTGGAAACAATCCAGATGTCCCTCAATAGAGGAATGAATACAGAAAATGTGGTACATTTACACAATGGAACTACTCGGCTATTAAAAAACAATGACTTCATGAAATTCATAGGCAAATGCATGGAACTTGAAAATATCATCCTGAGTGAGGTAACTCAGTCACAAAAGAAGAAACATGGTATGTACTCACTGATAACCGGATATTAGCCCAACAGTTCAGAACACCCATGATTCAGTACAAAGCTCCTCAGTGACTGAACTCTCCCATGAAAGAGTACTGTAGTTCTCAAAGCTTGCTCATAAAGAGGAAAAATGATGACTCCTTAAAGATTTTGCAAAATCAAAAGTATTTGTGTGTATTACAGCACAATACTTTTGGAATTTTTAAAGTATAAAATCAACATTATTTCCTAGACACTCAGAAGAATTTTGTGAACATTCCACACTTTTGGGGGAATGACTTTACTTTGTACACTTACTTAACTGGTTTAGATCAAATTATATATACTTTATTTGAACTCTAGATATTTTTAATGTATGAATATCATTAATATCTAAGGAGTTGATTTTGTGAGTCATTGATTGTTTCCATCTTTATTACCCATATTTGGTCATTTAAGCAGTGAAATTAAAAAGAAAATCCGCATTTAAAATAATGCCAAACCTTATGTCTTTTCTAAGTTGCTAATATACACATCAAAGTTATAAACCTCTTAAAGTTTTTAAAAAGCACAACAGAGCTCTTTCAGAAAAAAATGAAGATAACCTCAAGCAATGGTGTCAGTGATTGTCAAGGAAAGTCTCACTATTTCCTTCTGGAAAATCCATCATTTTGTCTTGAAATTAGCAGGTTGCTTTTAAACAGAATGTTTGTTGTAATGATGTGAAAAGATGGTTAGGTTTCCAGGAAAAACCAAAGCTAGTCTTCATCTCTTATCTCATTCATTTTCATAGATAATTGTCAGACCAATGAATTGATTAAAATATTATTAATATTAAATTAGAAGCCAAGGTTTGAGTGAGAAAATTTTAATAGCATATCTTTCCCTTAATGAATTCAAACTTTATACAAAGCATTGAGAGACCTTGTAAAGGAAAATGCTGAAATTTTCATTCAGGTATTTGATTGGCTCAACCCAAAGAGCTGATCATGCTTCTAATGTAGGACAGTTTAATGTCTAACTCTCTCATTTATTATGGTATAGCATTACCAATGGAGTTCTATTGAAAACCTCCTAATAACTGTTATAGTTTTAGCTTTCTCTTCCTCCCTCCCTCCCTCCCTCCCTCTCTCTCTCTTTCTCTCTCTTTCTTTCTTTCTTTCTTTCTTTCTTTCTTTCTTTCTTTCTTTCTTTCTTTCTTTCTTTCTTTCTTTTTTTCTTCCCACTCCAGATTTTAACCTTTCCTCTCCCTCCCAGTCCACCCTCCGACTGTTCTACATCCCATACCGCCTCATTTTTTTAAAATTTAATTTTATGTTTATTTTTACTGTAAGAATGTAACTTGATACATGTGGTTCCTTCAAAAATCTAAACAACATCTATCCTATGATCAAGTATACAACATTGGCGGAAATGGGTTGTAAAAAGGAGAAACTACCACATGCCATGTTTATTACTGCAACGTCCACAACAGCTAAGATATTACATCAGCCTAGAGACACATCCACATATGAATGGTTAAAAATATAATATACAAACAGTATGGGATATTAATAATTTATAAATAGTGAAAGATCATTTGCAACAGAAAGAATGGAATTCAAATCGTATTATGTGAAATTAGCTAGGAATCCAAGAAGAAATACGATATCACATAGTTTCTTTCACAAGCAGAAACCAAAAAATGTAACCCCAAATCTTAAGTTCTCATTAATAGCAAATAGAAAAGTTAAAAGGGAGAGGGCTTGGATAGAGGGAGACAGAATTTTTAATCAGAACATGGTGTATACAAGTATTCAAATAGCACTTTGGCTGTGTTAGTATGTATATGTTAATAAAAATTAAAAATTACAATTGAATCCTAGATTCATTTTGCAATAATTAGAGGTTTATGACAAAGTACAAATTAATATTCATATTTACCTCTAGACATTTGATAATGCAAGTTTTCCACTAATACTTGGTATATGTGACCAAACTTTGTATTTGTTGAAATAAATTTCTAAAAATTACTTTTATAAAAAGTATTATAGATGTCATGGTTGGCTTTAATTCATAGGTTGACATAACTTGGAATAACCTAGGATGAGAGTGTTAATGCAATATTATGTATATGCAGTTTGACTTTGAGTATGTCTGTGGAGGATTACATTGATTGATGTAGGAAGACCCAGCCCACTGTGGGCAGCACCATTACGTGAACTGTGTTTCTTAGATGCTATTAAAGAGGAGAAATGGAACTGAATACAAGTATGCATACATTGCTCTCTGATCCCAATTTTGGGTATGACTAACTGTTTTAAGTTCCTTCTACTGTGACTTGCCTGTTGTGGTGATTTATAATATACAATTGAAAGCTCATACTCTGAAGATTTTGAATGCTGGATATTGAGCTTCTGTCTAAAGAACTACTGGGTTTTGCATAACAACAAAATTCTCAGGTAACATTTTTTTACTTTAGTATGTATTGACACTGCAGTATTGTGGTTAATATTGGTGAAAAGGATCTGATTTTGTTGTTTTTTCTTTTTTTGTCTCTCCTTTGTGTGTATTCTTCTTCTTCATTCATGGCTTATAAAAAGATTTTCTTTTTTAAAAAAAATCTGAATTCTGACCAATTTGTGTCTGGTTCAGTGTCCATTAGGTTTTTAAAAATAATGTATGAATTTGCTAGGCAAGATAGTTCACACCTGTTATCTTAAACCACAGGGGGTTAAGGCCACAGGATTGCCAGAGGATGTCATAGCCCATCCATGATTATATTGTGAGTAACAGACAAGCCATAGCTACAAAGGGAAATCCTGTCTTAACAAACAAAATTTCTTTTTATAAAAGTCCTTAACACAGAGACTATTTTAAACATAAACCCAATAAAAATATGATAATTATAATTTTGGGCACTTGCTTTCCATCTAATAGACCTATCTAGAACTTGCTTAAAAAATTACGAAGTAGGTTGTTCTGATCCTGCATGAAAAATGAAAATACTGGTAGTATAATCTAGTTATCAAATAGATTTATGTGAGTGACAAAATGCAAACCTCACTCAGGACCAAAGTCATCACTTCAACTTGGACTACATGAACAAAGCCTCTTCATAATACTTAAGTGATCCAATGTGTACCAGCTTATTTCATAATAGTGATTGTCCTCAGGCTCTATAGATGCCATGCTGTGCATTTCTCAGCTTCTCTGCTGGGAAGCTTGCCTTCCCTAAATGTGAATCCCAGTAAAAGAGCACTAAACAACTATGAGGGCCTATTATGGGATGAATTGTGACCCATAAGATTCATTCATTGAAGTCCTCCTCACTGTAGGTACCTCAAATTATTATTGTAGTCAGAAACATAGTCTGAATAGAGATGAGGGGATTAATTTAAAATTAGGTCATTAAATGCGGACAAAATGTAATAAGACAGGTGTCTTATTACAGATAACCCTGTAGATATGAAGGTGGACATCTATGTATAAATGACAGAGGTTCATTATAAGTAATTGTAGACAACTGATCTAAATTTTAGTTTACAGAATTGTAGACAGATTCTTTTGTTGAAGATACTAAATCAGTGGTACTATGTGATGGAATTCTTAGCAAAGGATGCTGGATTGACTTGAACATTTTAAGAAACAGATCAGAAGAAACACTTCTTTATAGCCTGGTGGTACAATGTGGTCCAAAGAATATTCTCTTGCCTATGGAAGAGTGGAGAATGAGGAGGTAGCAGATTTTATATAGGTAGGAACTAAAATTGAATTACCATCAGACCCTGAATTTGTTTGTCCAGATGGCAGAACATAGAATGATGTCAAATGTCCCATAAAGTGTGCATGACTTGTGTTACATTACACAATTCTTTGAAGACTTAACCCTGCCCCAAATTACAAATGTCTTACTTGCTAGCTCTGTTTGGATTTATTTACTTTCTATGAGATGGTGTTTAGCTCAGTGGCAGAGTACTTGCCTAAGATGCATGAAGTTCTAGGTTAAATTCCCAGATAAAAGTACAAAGTAAAACAAACCAACCAACCAAATGCAAAACTACAATATATTTTGTCTATTCCAGTCTCAGTTTAGCTTAAGAAGTCTAGTAAGCAGAAAATTTAACAATGTGTTCTAGTCACTGCCCTACAGAAAGAGCTGGGAAGCAACAGCAAAAAGAAACCAATGGTGGGAACATTGAACTTCGATGTCAGCTTAATAAACTTTAGAATTATCTTGGAGATAGCCTTCTGAGTGTCTGTAAGGACCATCTCATGTACTAAAAACGAAACTAAATGTAAGGGAGTGGGAGTGAATGACAAACTGCATTCTGTGTCCTAACTACACAGTACCTCACACGACCACATGCCTCAAGCACCAGCTCCTGAAACACTGTTAGCATGGTGGACAGACTTCTCAAACTGGGATCCTGAATAAACTTTTCCTCTTTAAGTATTTTTTGTCATGTGTTGATCATAGCAAGAAAAGTGACTAATATTAAAGACTATGGTGGTTAGAGAACAAAAAGTGGGTACATTGCAGTGCTTTAAGCTACACTTTTGGGAAAGTTAGTTTCTCAAATTAAAAATAACATAGCTACTAACTTTTGAATTTTATTATGCATAGAAGAGTAGTATCATTTTAATTAGTTTCTCATTAGATGCTAATAAAGTTTTAGATTTAATGGATAAATAAAATTATATTTTATTTTATTTTTACTCTCTATGCTATAATCAGGGCAGATAGTGGATAAGTAAAAGAATCACAAACATTAGATTCACTCAGTGAAAGCTACAAAGCAATGGTCCATGAGAGTAAACATAATTATTGACCACAGAATGTAACTGAAGTATAAAAATTAAAAATTGTCTGTTTGTGGTTATGCATGGGTACGCATGTGCATGTGGGTGTATACAAGAAATCAGTATAGGTGCCATTTCTCTGGTTCATGCTGTCCATCTTTAACATTTTTTTTAGACAGAGATTCTTACATGAGCAGAGCTGGCCAGCTAGCCTTGATGGGTTGGCCAGTGAGCACCAGGAATTCAACTGGCTCTACTCCTGTGCACTGAGATTACAAGCACCCACTACATTAGAATTTTGCAAATGGTTTCAGGAGATAGAACCTAGGATCTCTTCCTTGTTTAACAAGGATTTTTCTGACCAGAGTAAGCTGAGAGTCTTTTCAGAGGAAGGAAAGCTGAATTGGGAAGATGTATTTCAACTAATAATAGTATTAAAGAAGACTCTAAGACCAGAGGAGTTGCCTGGGAGAAGTAGAAACCAGCGGAGCTGTCAGAAACAGGTTTAGACCAGAGTCACTCTTCAACCTGTTGAGGTGCTTCCAGGCTATGCAGTGTAGTCCATTTTTCACAGCTTTTGTGATTGTTTCTGGTGGTGCAGCTATCTTGAGTTGAAGTTAAGGTTTCACACATGCCTGAAAAATCACTTATATTTAGCTACACCCCTCTACTCAAATAATATTATTTTAATAATGCTTTTATAACTATGTTTCAAAGAAATCTAGACAACATAAGGAAAGTTAATAGTGATTTTTTTGTTGTTGCTCTTTTTGCTTTTTAATGTGTCTGGGATCTTAATAAGGCACTTACCTAGTTTCATAAATAAGAACAATGTTTATCTCTTGACTTTGTTTTCAAATGTGTTAAAGGAACATTTATAGTAGTCTCTTAGATTAAGTCCATATTACACTAAAAAGGATCATCTTTTATTTGTATCTTATTCCTATTATGTTATATTTATGTTATGTTCTTTTAAGCATTTACCAGAGTGTATCATTATTTTTAAAATCTTATGGAAGGTCAAAATGTTGTAAAGGCTGTAATTACTGTAAATGCTCTATATATGTCACAGGAAGCAGCCTAAAATACTCAAATATGGTTTTATCTTCATTTTCACATTTTGGTTAAAATTCATGAGTAAATCATAAAGGGAAGCAGGTAGGAAAAGAGGATGACTGGCCGTGAACGCTGGGACTCTCCTGTGTCCTCAGAGAGGTTATTGGGGAGCCATTTGACTGGCCGTGAATGCTAGGACTCTCCTGCGTCCTTAGAGAGGTTATTGGGGAGCATTTGAAGACTGTAGATCCCCACAAATGACATGGATTAACATGCCCAGCTATGTCTAAGTGAGCTTTATATATTTATTTGTTTATTTATATTTACTTTTTATGTTGCAGATAGGACTCTGTGTGGACAAGGCGTGGCTCTAACACTATGCAAAACCAGCTATACTGTGGATCTCTGGAGACAAGAAATTCCTCGGTATCTCAGACTCATGCTGCAATTATGAGTATGAGATGTCATGCTCAAGCTATTTATAACTTTTTTCTTTTATTAAAAATATATTCTTTTATTATACAATATATCTTGATTACAGTTCCCCTCTCTCTACTCCTTCCAGTTCCTTTTATCTCTGCTGCCATTCAGATTCACTCCCTTTCTGTCTTTCCTTAGAAAAGAGCAGGCTTCTAAGAGATAAAATCAAGCATGATAAAAGAAAATATGAAAAGATAAAGCAAAAACTAAGATATCACTGTTGAACACACCAACCCAAAGAAAAGAGTCTCAAGAACAGGCACAATAATCAGAGACCACTGGTTCTCATGGTCAGGAGTTCCAGAAAAACACTAATCTAAAGTTATGTTCAATTTAACTCTCTAATACGATTACAGTTGTATTTAAAATATGAAAAATATCAACTGAAAGTATGAATATCATCAGATGTCATCATGTGAACTACAACTTTAATGTAAACATCAAAATATACAATTTCAAGTAAAGTGCTTCACTGAATTATTTAAATTTTCTATGATGAAATTCTTTTAGACTTTATTTTCAATATTATTTCTTTTATTCTCAAAAATTGCAAAGCACAAAAAATGATTGGCTTTTGAAATGTGATGAAATATAAATTGTGACACTAAGATATTTATCAATTAATAATACCAATATCCTTAATATTTTATTCAAATACCAATATAAATATAATTTATTCATTGAACTAATTCAAACAACTTCAGTATACTCTAAATATATTTGCATTTATTGACAACTGTCAATTTGTGAAATTTGGTTAAATTTTCCTAAATTTAAACCAGCAGACACAATGAATACTACAAAGTTCACCCAGAGTTGCAAGGAGATGGACTACCACATTAATTAAATAGACTATACTTATTAAATAAGTATTTTTAAAAGTTAGAAGAGGGTAAGATGCATTTCTGTGTCATTTTTCCATTTCCTTAGTTATTTGTTGTTTTAAAGATAAAAAAAAGAGGTTCTATTGAAATATTGACATCAAACTAAGTATTTATTGAGTGTCTACTATGTGTATGCACAGATTTCAAAGCTAAAAATTGTAAAATGACTTGTGAGAGACTTAGAAAATCAATTCATATTTGAAAAAAGCAAGATGAAGAGACAATGAGCTCCAATAGCTCAAGAATAGACAGGTTGAAGAGATGGCACAGTGGCTATGATTGCTGGTTGCTGTGCCCAAAGATTAAGTTCTGTTCTCAGTACTGACAGTAGACATCTCACAAAGGAAAATAACTCCAGCTTTGGGCATTGTATTCGTCTTGTGGCCTCTAAGGACACCCCTAGGCATGTATGGATATGCACAGAGACTCTCATGCACACATATAAGTAAATGCTAAACATAAATCTTTATGTATATAAAAATGTAGATGTATAAAGATATCAAGTCCCCTGGTGCACAGGAAAGTCAACAACAGTGATGACTAGAGAGGCAGAAGAGTATGGGGAAAAAAAAAAAAAGGATCTCCAAAGAATCTGAGAAAAAGACAATTTGACAAAAGCTGATCTTTAATAAAAATATAGGTTGAATTCCAAAGATGTCATTATAAAGCAGGAGAAAAGAATAAGCAGAATAATGTAGAAAACACACTTGAGTAGATTCTCAATGGCAAACTTGTATTAGGAAGTGAATTTTTTTTTTTTTAATAATTGAGAGCAACATGTCTTTATTGGATTCAGGGTAGTGTGCACTCTGTTTCTTTGGTGGATGCCCCAGGTCTGGAAGTCTCTACGTTAACACATGATTTCCAAGCTTCTACCCTGCCTCTCACCATTAATAACAGCATGGTTTATCTGCTCTCCTGATTGCCCATTACTCAATTTACTTGGCTTCCTTTACTGTTCCAATATAATGCTGCAGGGGTTCTTTGATATAGCTTTCTTTCATACAAACAAACCTAGTCATTCACTTCTCAGGATGTTTACTTTAGTTGGGTTAGAGAGTAGAGGTAACCAATATTGTCTATCAGGTGACATAATGACACTGGTATGTGTGTATATAACAAAGACATATAAATTTTTATAAAGATTCTAAAATTATATATTGTAGAAAAGACATCTTCAACAAATAATGTTAGAAAAACCAAATATTCACATCTATAAAAGTGTCACTTGATTGATATGTTTCATCCTGCACAAAAATCAACTCCAAATGGATTATAAACATCACTGCAAGACCTGAAATCCTGAAAACACTTTAGGACAAAGTAAATAAAATATTTCAAGATATAAGCAGAGGCAAGAAGGCTAAATACGACATTAGTTGCTTAATAAATAATGTCAACAACAGATAAAGGGTTTCCTCATGTTTAGAAGTTTCTGCAGAGGAGAGGAAATGATCAAATAGGAGATAGTGTAGATAGCAGAAGATAGCAGGAGACTGGCATTTTTCAGCTATACTGCTAGAGCATCAATGCTTAAAACATACAAGGACTTAAAAAAAAACCCAGAAATATCATTAAATCATACTACTCCATCAATAAATGGGCTAACTAAATAAACAGACATTCTTGAAAAATGAACTACAAATGGTCAATAAGTTTTGAAAAAAATCTTCAACCTTGCTAGTTATTATTAAATTAAAAAATTATCAAAAATTACATTGTGGATCTATCTCATCCTGGTCAGAATTGTAGTCATTAAGAATACAAGAAACACATGGTGGCCAGGATGTGACCAAATGTGAACTTTTATCCACTGTTGGTGAAACCAGCCTCCATGGAAATCAAAATGGAAGTTCCTCAAATACAGTACAAAGAGGTCTACCATGTGATTAAGCTATGGCATTCCTTATGGTTTTTACTCAAAGGAACCTAAGTTGACATATCATAGAGATACATGAATTGTTAGTTTCCATAACTGATTTATAGAACCATGAAGTCTATCAATAGAGGATGAATAATGAAAATACAATATTATTTAACCACAACCAAATATAAGCCACAAAACTGAATGAAGCTATGTCCTTCATAGGAACATGGATATAATTGGAGAAAACCAGTTTCAGAAAAAGAAATGTTTCTCTCAATTTTGTTCACCTATTTTGTTTAAGTTCAGAAAATTGTGTGTGTGTGTGTGTGTGTGTGTGTGTGTGTGTGTGTGTGTGTGTGTGTGTAGAAGCCAAGCTGTTTAGCAGACTAGTTGTGGGGTGAGTAAAGAAGGGATAGTGCTGTTAATTTATTTTGCTGTCTATGTGAAGAAACAGCTTAAGGAAGTAAAGTAAAGTATTGTTCAAGGCATTCATTTATTCATCCCCATGGCAGGGGAACTGAGAGAGCAGGAGTTTGAAGCAGCTGACCATAGTGCATCCATATTAGTAAACAGAATGCTGAGCGCATACTGGTACTTAGATTATGTACTTCATCTTACACAATCCAGAATCTGCTGCCATGGAATGGACTCACCCGCATTTGTATGAGTTGTCTTACATCAATTGTCTCTGACAGGTTCATCTCTCAGGTAATCCTAGATCAATTTGACATAATAATACTAGCTATTACAGAAAGTATAAGGAGAGTGGGAGAGTGTGCTGAATGAATAACATACTTGTTTGAAAATGTCCATTCATAAACAGTACCATATATAATGAGTATACCCCAAAATTATATATATATATATATATAACAGAATTTAGAATGTTCATTATAAAAGTATACTGCCTTTTTTCTTTTTTCTTTTCTTTCTTCCTTTGAGTGTTTAGTCTCTTTTTCTTGAATGATTTTGCTCTTTATCAAGATGAATATAATGTATTCTGATTACCATTTCCTCTATCTTCTTTTGTTTCTTCCCACTCCTATCAACATTTTCTCATCCCCACCTGTCTCTTTTCTGGATTCATAATATTTTTAAAATATAAAATATGTAGTTGCTTTTCCCCAACAGGATTTTGACTCCCCAGTGTTACCATATGATTAGGGCTTCCTGGACATTCAAGCCTCTTTTACAGCTAATCATAGCTATATTGCTTTTTATGAATCTTCATGATGGAGTAGTGTTTTCTTTTACCATTAAAAAAAAAAAAATAGGCCCACGTTCCATAATGTTTCTCAAAGATGAGCTACTAAAACTCAGTGTTGACTATTCTCTGAGTGCTCTGCTCATCTCACTTTGAGACTGCTCTGTCCTTGGAAGATACACAGCTGCAAGCACACCATAGCACTTAGCATACTCTAGTTTGCATATACTAGTTATCTCTTTACTTAACTTATATCTCTTACTAGACTTCAAATATAAAAAAGGCACAGCATTTATTTGAGTTTTTGTTCATGTTAGCTAATGTTGTGATGCACAGTCAATGCAGCTGGTAAATAGAAATAATTGTACTGAGGAGTGCAGATGTCTTGATATGATTCACCTAGACATATTATTTCTTAGAGAAAAATCAGTACACTTAAAATCATTCCATTTAGTATAACAATGATATTACAATAACATTTTATAATGCTTCTATTAAGAAAAAGATTCTTTACAGGTGTTAGACATAGTGGGCTGCCTTTGTTAATACAATGAAATGCATCAGAACTATTTACTCTTCCACATCTACCTTTCAGAGCGGTAAAGCTTACATTTGTTTCTGACTCTATTAAAGTTATCTAGATTTACAGAAAATATTTTCAAATGTTTGACTATACTCAAAACAGCAAGGAACTTAAGAAATCTGAGCCTAGCATCACTTTTGTGGATTTCTTTTTTTTTTTTCTTTTTTTTTTTTTTATTTACATTTCCGATGATTCCCCTTTTCTTTGGAAACCCCGTGTCCCCTCCCCCTCCCCACCTCTAAGAGGGAATTCCTCCTCCCACCCACCCGCCCACCCATTCCCATATTCCCACCTTGACATTCCCTTTTCTTAAATAATCTAAATTCTTTACTGTCTGCAGTTAAGATTAAGATTTTAACAATTAACATCAGTTTGAATTAATATGTTTTAGGATTTTTTTATGTCAAAATAACTGGAATGCTAAGAAACTGATAACTATGGGACACTATTAAAACATAGTTCATTGGAAGGCAGAATGGTCACAACAGATATGGTTAATTCCATTGTAGTCAAATGCAGTTAAAGGGGCCACCACTCATCTCCAAATTTTTAACCCAGAATTGCCCCTGTCTAAAGGAAATACAGGGACAAAGAGTGGAGTTGAGACTGAAGGAAAGGCCATCCAGAGACTGCCCCACCTGGGGATCCATCCCATCTGCAGACACCAAACCCTGACACTATTGCAGATGCCAAGAAGTGCTTGCTGACAGAAGACTGATATAGCTGTCTCCTGAGAGGATCTGCCAGAGCCTGACAAATACAGAGGCAGATGCTCACAGCCAACCATGGGACTGAGCACGGGGAACCCAAGGGAGGAGTTAGAGAAAGGACTGAAAGAGCTGAAGGGGTTTGCAACCCCATAGGAAGAACAACAATATCAACCAACTAGACCCCCCAGAGCTCCCAGGGACTAAACCACCAACCAAGGAGTACACATGGAGTGACCCATGGCTCCAGCTGCATATGTAGCAGAGGGTAGACTTATCTGGCATCAATGGGAGGAGAAGCCCTTGGTCTTGTGAAGGGTCGATGCCCCTGTGTAGAGGAATGCCAAGGCAGTGAGGTGGGAGTGCATGGGGGAGCATCCTCATAGAAGCAGGAGGAGGGGAAATGTGATAGGGGGGTTGTGGAGGGGAAACCAGGAAAGGGGATAACATTTCAAATGTAAATAAAGAAAACCTCCAATTAAATCATCATCATCATCATCATCATCATCATCATCATCATCATCATCACCATCCTCATCCTCATCCTCATCCTCATCCTCATCATCCCTGGGCATTTATAGTGAGGAATGCTGCTTTCCATGCCTCCAGTCTCAGGGTGTTCCTTACAAACAGCTTGAGGATTAACTAAGCACATTCCAAAACATATGTGTACAATGACCTTGTCAAACCCCAGAGGAAGTGTTACCATATGGCTGTACTAAATAGGGCTGAAGCTAGGCTTCAGAAGGTGGACATAGGAAGCCTGACGACTAGGAAAAATGACTGTTCAAATCATCCTACAGCTAATGTATATCATCTTATTCTATTTATGGAGAAAGACAAGTAATGACAACATAGGATAGTTTCTTTTGGTGTGTGTGCCAGTGGGCTAAGGAGAGTAAATGAGATAGTGAATAAATATTAGTGACCTTTAAAAGTCATATGTAATGTAAATTAAAAAGATATCCTTAGAGAATATTTTAGAAAGGAGTCAGTGGTTATAAAGCGATATACTGTATCCAGGTTTGTGATTCTCTTTAACATTGTCTTGAAGTATATGTTTTATGAGAAATATCTGCCTTTAATTAAATGAAAGATTTACACTATTATATCTTCCATTTGAGAGGCCACACAGTCAAGCTACATTTAAGAAACATATAACATTTTATCTTTTATTAAGTTAGCAAAACTCTCTTGTACATTCATGACAGTAAATAGACCTGACATCTAACAGTATATATCATAGTTCTTGCTACATGTGCATGCTAGCAAACATGTGAGCCAAAGTCCTCTGGGTTCAGATGAAATTTCAGATCTTCCAAACTTCAGGCAACATTCTACATGATCACAAAAATACTGTATCTATGATTTCCTATTTTTACTCTATGTTAGGAATACTCTATATCGTTTTGTCAGACTTTGAATTTATCAAAAATGATTGAAATGAATAAGTTCAGGATTTACTGTCATATTTGAACATTAAGGAGAAATATGAAAAATAGCTTTTGTTGTTTCAATTATAAGACTAATGTCTGCAATTCAGCACTAAGTTCCCAGGTCAGTGATGGTGAGAGTCTCTGGAGGAAACAATCTGACTGATGCTGGGAAGTGTAGGCTCTATCCGGACCTGTTCCAGGGCTCTGCAGTTGGAAAGGAGCAGTGGCTGCTCAGGCCTCTAATGCTCAGTGAAATAACAAGACTCCAAGTCTAGACTCACTCTAGTGAATCCCACAGATCTTCCCTTCATAGAGTACTGCCCTTGTTAGAAAAGGAATTTCCTTAATTCTTAATTTGATTTTATTATACCTGTTTTCCTCAAGCAAAAGCAATGAAATATGTAATGCAAACTCTTATACCTAACACTCATGGCAAGCTGCCATTCATCTGTTCCAAGAACTTTATTGTGTTATCTCCCACCTTAAAACAAACAAACAAAAAAGCTAGACTTTATTTTTCCTTCACAGTCACAGATCGCACATTTAAACACTTGTAATTCAAATACTGGTGTTTTATTTTCCTTAGAAGTAGTTAATATTCCACAAAAATGATTTTAATTTTTTTTTTTTACTTTGTGTTCCAAAAAAACTAAGGATAATTTCAAGTCTGAAATAACATTATTTCAGAATGTTTCAAAGAGGATGCTACAATATTTGATTAAGTACATATTACTGCAAGTATTTAAAAAACATGATAATATAAACAGATAATAATCTTAAGTCAATATACTTAACAAAAACTTTCAGTGTTGTCTAAATTCTTGACTCCTTAGTTTATAATACTGAGCCAATATACATGTGTGGAGCTACTTTCAGTTTTCTGATCAATGCTGCTGAGGCTTTACCACAATGCACCTAAGCATAGCAAAGAGCTTAGAGATATTTATGCTCAAAAACCATTCAGTGATTCTAGAAATTAATTTCGCATGTTACAAGATATATCAAGATAAATAACATATCTACAGACTGTCAGAATCTCAGATATTAGAAACTGGCATTCCTTCAGATGAGGAGTAGTTAAGACAGAATTTGGAGTCAGGATGTTTGTGTTCGAATCTGCTAGCTGGGTAAGGAATAGGCACAACCTACATACAGTCTGTGATGATTGATCTTGGGTGCCTACCTAACTTGATTTGGAATCAGCTAATAGACAAGCTTCTAGGAATACCAGTGAGAGAATTTCTTGATTGGATTAATTGTGGCAAATTCTATGGAAGTCAAAATGAAAAGGAGGTCCAGGGAAAAGCCTTTGTTTTTCACTTGTTTGCCTCGGCATTTGCTGGTGAGTTTATCTCATCATGGCCATCCCTTTTGCTGACGCTACATTCTTTCACTGATACCAGAATCTACCTTAGTTGGGCTTCTCACATGGACTGAAGGTCAATAGCTCTCCAGGTATTCTCTAGGCTTTCAGCACCAGATTAGGCACCCAGCTTCAGAGTTGCCAGCTTCATCAGTGTTAAGACAGCACTTGATGAACTAAGCAGAACACACTGTGTAAATACACCCCCCCCACACACTTACACACATACACTCGTATACACTCATAACACACTCACATACACACACACTCACTACACACACTCACATATACATACATTCATTCCTTATATTGGTTCTATCTTATTGAGTATTCTGACTTATGCACAGCAACTTTCAACTTGGCATATGTAACACTGTAACAAAAACCACAATGCAAGATCTGCAGCAAGCCTGACACCTGGCTTTTTGGCTATTAGCCTTATTTGTAGATTAGAAATGAGACAACAAGTGCAGGTTATACTTTAAATTATCTAGGTGAGATAGCAATCATTTTCATCCCAGTAAGGCCTAGGAATAGTGTTTTCAAGTTTGATAGTTTTTGTTATTTCTCATTTTAAACTGTTATTTTAACTGAGCTAATCATAATTACTCATCATTAACAGCTATGGGGCAAGGATTTGTTATGTCTCTAGACTGTAGTGATCAGTGCAAGTATGAGGGATACCATGTTCTCAAGCACCTATTATTTCCTTGTAGTGAGCAGTGAGTATGTTAAATGCATTCTTTTCTACAGCTTGAAGTATTTCAATACTGTCAACTGTTCTCACAGTTCATGTGGAGCACACTGCTTACTCCCTGCTTGCTTGTGACTTTGTTCATGTAACCTGTCTCTTCTCACCTTCCAATTCACCTCCAATGTCTTTTATGGTAGAGATGTTGTCTCTAAAATAGGGTTACATGACAAAGAGTAGAGGCTGGATATTGAAAGTCAGATAAAGATCATTGCCCAAGAATGATTTTTAAGAGCAAATGAAATGGGATAGTTGTTTAAGTGTACATTGGAGCCAGGCGTAGTCCTTGAGGAAGCAGAAGTCTAAGACTGTGCTACATAGAGAATGTCAGGCCAGTGTAGCCTAGAAAAGGACACTTTGATGGTTAGTATTAATTGGTTACTTGACAGAATCTAGGATCACTTGGGAGACTGGCTGGCCTCTGGACACACCTGTGAGGCATTATCTATTTTAAGGGTAACCTCTGAAGATTTAGATATATTGTCTTAACTATACATAAAGAACTATAGGCAACCTAGAAAAGCTGGAAGAGAGAGAAGTGGCCCTCCATAGCAAAGAGCATAGCAATTGACTGTCCAGTGCCAAATCATTAGCCCTGAAAAAATATGTACAAGTAAGTTTTTATATGCTCAATAGCTTATAATTGTAAATATTTATGAATATCCAAACACACATATTAATGTAATACCAGTTGATGAAAATAAGCCATGAATTTGAAGAAAAAAGAGAAGGGTGTATGGGAGAATTTGGAGGGAAGCCAGGGAAGGAGAAAAGGTTAATAAAATACAATATCAAAAATAAACAACAGATCTGTGGCTGGGGACCTCACCTTGGACCACAGGGCTCCATAGCCAATTAGCACCGGGAGAAAGCTACCCTCCCAGGTGCATGGAAAAGCCGTGAGTGGGGTCAAGACTGGCACCACTGCTCACTGGGAACTGCCAGGAACCGCGGGACACAGGGAAGGAGGTAGTCGGGCATAGGAACCTTCCAGTTTCCATCTCTGGCGGGAAACCTCAGCTTGGGCCACAGGGCTCCATAGCCAATTAACACCAGGAGAAAGCTAACCTCCCAGGCCCTCAGGACACAGAGACTGAAGAGGAAAAGTCAGGGACAGGAACCTTCCGGTTTCCATCTCTGGCAGGAGACCTGTGCCTGCGCCACGAGGGTTCCATAGCCAAGTAGCTCCAGAAGAAAGGTACCCTCCCAGGAGCTTACAAAAGCCATGAGTGAGGATAAGACAAGCATCACTGTTCATTGGGACCTGGGGACCTCAGCCTGGGCTACAGGGCTCCAGCAGAGAGCTGGTATCCCAGGAGTGTTGACACACCTTCGAGCATAGGCAAAACCACCACTTCTGTTCAAACTCACTGGATCAAGAACCCTTGCAGAGCCATCAGGACACAGGAACCAAAGGACAGCTGGGGACAAGATTCTTCTGGTTTCTATCTGCACCCTAGAGCTGATCCTGTGCCACAGCTCTCTAAACCAAAACACCTCTCAGAGAGAGTTAGTCTTCAAGGAGTATTGATACAGAGGCCTGCAGGAGGGACAAGCCACAGCCAGACAGAGTAAGATCAGCTACCATCAGAGTTAACAAGACGGCAAAAGGCAAGGGCAAGAACATAAGGAACAGAAACCAAGGCTACTTGGCAACATCAGAACACAGCTCCCCACCGCACCAAGCCCTGGATACCACAGTATACCAGAAAAGCAAGACTCAGATTTAAAATCAGTTCTCATGATGATGATAGAAGACTTTAAGAAAGAAATTAATACCCTTAAAGAAATACAAGAGAACAGAGGTAAACAACTAGAAGCCCTTAAAGAGGAAACACAGAAATCCATTAAAGAATTACAGGAAAACACAATCAAACAGACAAAGGAAATGAGCAAAACTATCCAGAACTAAAAATAGAAATAGAAATAATAAAGAAATCACAAAAAGAGAAAACCCTTGAGTTATAAAAAATAGGAAAGAGATCAGGAGTCATAGATGCAAGCATAACCAACAGAATACAAGAGGTAGAAGAGAGAATCTCAGGAACAGAAGATACCATAGACAACATTGACATGACAGTAAAAGAACATACAAAATACAAAAAGCTCCTAACCCAAAACATCCATGAAATCCAGGACACAATGGGAAGACAGAACCTAAGGATAATAGGTATCGAAGAGAGTGAAGATTCCCAACTTAAAGGACCAGTAAATATCTTCAACAAAATCATAGATGAAAACTTCCCTAACTTAAAGAAAGAGATTAACATAAATAAACAAGAAGCTTACAGAACTCCAAATAGAATGGACCAGAAAAGAAATTTGTCCCGTCACATTATAGTGAAAACACCAAATACACAAAACAAGGAAAGAATATTAAAAGCAGTAAGGGAAAAAGGTCAAGTAACATATAAAGGCAGACCTATCAGAATTACACCAGACTTCTCACCAGAGACTATGAAAGCTAGAAGATCCTGGGCAGAACTCATACAGACCCTAAGAGAACACAACTGCCAGCCCAGGCAGCTGTACCCAGCAAAAACTCTCAATTACCATAGATGGTGAAACCAAAATATTCTATGACAAAACCATATTTACACAGTATGTTTGCACAAACCAAGCCCTACAAACGATAATAAATGGTAAACATCAACTCAAGGAGGGAAACCACACCCAAGAAAATGCAAGAAAGTAATCTTTCAACAAACTGAAAAGAAGATAGCCACACAAACCTAAAAGCAACATCGAAAATAACAGGAACCAACAACCATTATTCCTTAATATCTCTTAATATCAATGGTCTCAATTTCCCAATAAAAAGACATAGACTGACAGACTGGATCCATAAAGAGGACTCGGCATTTTGCTGCATTCAAGAAACACACCTCCATGATAAAGACAAACACTACCACAGAGTAAAGGGCTGGAAAACAATTTTGCAGGCAAATGGTCCCAAGAAACAGGCTGGAGTAGCCATTCTAATATCAGATAAAATTGACTTTCACCCAAAAGTCATCAAAAAAGATAAGGAAGGACACTTCATACTCATCAAAGGAAAAATCTACAAAGAAGAACTCTCAATTCTGAACATCTCTGCTCCAAATGCAAGGGCATCCACATTCATAAAAGAAACTTTACTAAAGTTCAAAGCACACATTGCACCTCACACGATAATAGTAGGAGACTTCAACACCCCATAGATAGATCATGGAAACACAAACTAAAGAGAGACACAGTGAAATTAACAGATGTTATGGACCAAATGGATTTAACAGATGTCTATAGAACATTTCATCCTAAATCAAAAGAATATACCTTCTTCTCAGCACTTCATGGTACCTTCTCCAAAATTGACCATATAATTGGTCAAAAAACAAACGTCCATAGACACAAGAAGATTGAAATAATCCCATGCCTCCTATCCAATCACTACGGATTAAGGCTGGTCTTCAATGGCAATAAAAACAACAGAAAGCCCACGTACACATGGAAGCTGAACAATGCTCTACTCAATGACAACTTGGTCAAAAAAGAAATAAGGAAAGAAATTAAAGACTTCCTAGAATTTAATGAAAATGAAAGCACAACATACCCAAACTTATGGGACACAATGAAAGCAGTGAGGACATGTGGAAAACTCATAGCTCTGAGTGCTTCCAAAAAGGAACTGGAGAGAGCATACACTAGCAGGTTAACAGCACACCTGAAAGCTCTGGAACAAAAAGACGCTAATGCACCAAAGAGGAGTAGAAGGCAGGAAATAATCAAACTCAGGGCTGAAATCAAGGAAGTAGAAACAAAAAGAACTATACAAAGAATCAACAAAACCAGGAGTTGGTTCTTTGAGAAAATCAACAAGATAGATAAACCCTTAGCCAGACTAACCAGAGGGCACAGAGACAGAATCCAAATTAACAAAATTAGAAATGAAAAGGGAGACATAATAACAGATTCTGAGGAAATTCAAAAAATCATCAGATCCTACTACAAAAGCCTATAGTCAGCAAAACTGCAAAATCTGGATGAAATGGACAATTTTGTAGACAGGTATCAAATACCAAAGTTAAGTCAAGATCAGACAAACGATCTAAACAGTCCCATAATATCTACAGAAATATAAGCAGTCATTAAAAGTCTCCCAACCAAAAAAAGCCCAAGACCAGATGGGTTTGCTGCAGAATTCTATCGGACCTTCAAAGAAGACCTAATGCCAATGCTCCTCAATCTATTCCACAAAATAGAAACAGAAGGAACACTACCCAATTCCTTCTATGAGGCCACAATTACACTGATACAAAAACCTCACAAAGACCCAACAAAGAAAGAAAACTTCAGACCAATTTCCCTTATGAATATCGATGCAAAAATACTCAACTAAATTCTCACAAACCGAATCCAAGAACACATCAAAACAACCATTCATCATGATCAAGTAGGCTTCTTCCTGTGGATGCAGGGATGGTTCAATACCCCGAAATCCATCAATGTTATCCATTAAATAAACAAACTCAAAGAAAAAAACCACATGGTCATTTCATTAGATGCTGAAAAAGCATTTGACAAAGTGCAGCACCCCTTCATGATAAAAGTCTTGGACAGATCTGAATTCAAGGCCCATACCTAAACATAGTAAACGCAATATACAGCAAACCAGTAGCCAAAATCAAACTAAATGGAGAGAAACTCGAAGCAATCCCACTAAGATCAGGGACTAAACAAGGCTGCCCTCTCTCTCCCTATCTATTCAATATAGTAACTGAAGTTCTAGCTAGAGCAATTAGACAACAAAAGGAGGTCAAAGGGATACAAATTGGAAAGGAAGAAATCAAACTATCACTCTTTGCAGATGATATGATTGTATACGTAAGTGACCTGAAAAACTCCACCAGAGAACTGCTACAGCTGATAAACAACTTCAGCAAAGTGGCCAGATATAAAATTAACTCAAACAAATCAGTAGCCTTTCTATACTCAAAGGATAAACAGACTGAGAAAGAAATTAGTGTAATGACACCCTTCACAATTGTCACAAACAATATAAAGTATCTTGGTGTGACTCTAACCAAACAAGTGAAAGATCTGTATGACAAGAACTTCAAGTCTCTGAAGAAAGAAATCGAAGAAGACCTCAGAAGGTAGAACGATCTGCCATGCTCATGGATTGGAAGGATTAATATAGTAAAAATGGCCATCCTGCCAAAAGCAATCTACAGATTCAATGCAATCCTCATCAAAATTTCAAGTTTATTCTTCCTAGACTTAGAAAGAGCAATTCTCAAATTCATTTGGAACAACAAAAAACCCAGGATAGCAAAAGCTATTCTCAACAACAAAAGAACTTCTGGAGTAACCAGCATCCATGACCTCAAGCTGTACTACAGAGCAGTAGTGATAAAAACTGCATGGTATTGGTACAGTGACAGGCAGGTAGATCAATGGAATAGAATTGAAGACCCAGAAACGAATCCACACACTTATGGTCCTTTTATTTTCAACAAAGGAGCTAAAACCACCCAGTAGAAAAAAGACAGCATTTTCAACAAATGGTGCTGGTTCAACTGGCAGTCTACATGTAGAAGAATGAGAGTTGATCTATTCCTATCTCCCTGTACAAAGCTCAAGTCCAAGTGGATCAAGGACCTCCACATAAAACCAGATACATTGAATCTAATAGAAGAGAAAGTGGGGAAAAGCCTCGAACACCTGGGTACAGGGGAAAAGTTCTTGAACAGAATACCAATGACTTATGCTCTAAGATCAAGAATCGACAAATGGAACCTCATGAAATTGCAAAGCTTCTACAAGGCAAAGGACACTGTCAATAGGACAAAACGGCAACTAACCAATTGGGAAAAGATCTTAACCAATCCTACATCGGGATTGGTTAATATCCAATATATACAAAGAGGGCTAATAACCAATATATACAAAGAACTCAGAAGTTAGACTCTAGAAAACCAAATAACCCCTTTAGAAAATGGGGAACAGAGCTAAACAGAGAATTCTCAACTAAGGAAAGTCATAGGGCTAAGAAACACCTAAAGAAATTCTCAGCATCCTTAGTCATCAGGGAAATGCAAATCAAAACAAGTCTGAGATTCCACCTCACACCAGTCAGAATGGCTAAGATCAAAAACTCAGGTGACAGCAGATGCTGGCCAGGATGTGGAGAAAGAGGAACACTCCTCCATTGTTTGTGGGATTGCAAGCTGGTACAACCACTCTGGAAATCAGTTTGGGGGACCCTCAGAAAAATGGACATAATACTACCTGAGGACCCAGCTATACCACTCCTGGGCATATACC
>CM052706.1:106588461-106614618 GCA_028551405.1 Uromys caudimaculatus | reverse complement strand
TAGCAGCCATATTTATAATAGCCAGAAGCTGGAAACAACCCAGATGTCCCTCATCAAAGGAATGGATACAGAAAATGTGGTACATTTACACAATGGAGTACTACTCAGCTATTAAAAACAATGACTTAATGAAATTTGCAGGCAAATGGATGGAACTTGAAAATATCATCCTGAGCGAGGTAACTCAGTCACAAAAGAATGAACGTGGTAAGTACTCACTGATAAGTGGATAGTAGCCCAAACGTTCAGAATACCCAAGTTTCACTTTACAGTAACAGCTGGACTGAGAGTGAGGTCCCAGATTGAAGAGTGGGAGAAGGGACTGAAGGAGCTGAGGGAGTTTGCAGCCCCATGGAGGGAGCAACAGTGTCAACTGGCCTGCTCCCCTCCCCTGGTCCTCCTGGAGGCTGGACCACCAACCAAAAAATACACATTGAGGGACTCATGGCTCGGACCATATATGTGGCAGAGGAGGGCCTTTTTGGCCATCAGGGGGAGGAGAGGCCCTTGGGCCTGAGGGTGTTAGAGGCCGCAGTAAATGGGAATGTCAAGGTGGGAATATGAGAGTGGGTGGGCAGGTGGGTGGGTGGTGGAATACCCTCATAGATGCAAGGGAGAGGGAGGGTATAGGGGTTTTTCAAAGAGGAGACCTAGAAAGGGGGAAACATTAGAAATGTAAATAAAGTACCAAAAAATAAAAATAGAAAAAATAAACAACAGCAAAAAAAGATTTTCTTTTTTCTGCTTTTCTGTAGGGAAAATCATTTTAACTATGGATTGGACCATTTCTTGGGTGAGGATCCTATGATACATGCAGTGTAAAAAATTATGGGTTTAAAACTCACAGTTGTTGAGTCCAGTCAGGAGTTCCTTTAAGACACATTACTCTCTGTGAAAATTCTAACACCTAAATAAATCAGTGACTTCATTAACAACGTTTTGGTTGCTAAGTTCTTTTAAAGTCTGTTATGTTTGCTTTATTAGAGGTAGTTAAGCTGTTTGTATGACTTATACAAAAATTAAGGTTTTATGAGATGATATATGTGTTTATCTGTGTGTGCATGTGTGCATGTGTGTGTGTTTTGTATGTGTATGTAGTGACCTTCAAAGAGCAAGTTGTTTCTTCTCAATGAAGCCCCAGTATTTGTTGCATTGAAGTGATCTTGCTGATGGTCTTCACTGGGTTATACACCACTCATAAGCAAAAAGCCTGCAGTGGATTAATTGTCTATACATGGTGAAATTGTCACAAAAAAAGCACAGAAGTAAGAGGATTTTAGAAGTTCTTAGTGATTGTTATGAAAGACACAGAGAGAAAGAATGAGAAGACTTTTGTAAACTTGGATCATAATTTTAAATGAAGACCTACAATATCTTCTCCAGTTCCAGGAATCTTGTCCATATTGGTAAGTAAGGTCAAATAACCATGATGAGGCATGAAAATCCAAACCAAGGTTGGATGACAAACTGAATGACTGACCTTTATAACTCAGAAACTTTAATTGCAGGCTTTTGTGGTTCTTGTTCCTTAGTATCTTTCACTATTCCACTAGTCAGATGTAGCAATTCAGGAAGGTTTGATTTTTTAAGTTTTGTTGAACAGTGCTAACAGATAATCTGTCATGACTAATACCTTAAAAGAACAGCTAATCTTGAGTCAGAAGACTAATACCTAACTGTTGAGCTCCAGAGCTCACAAGTTGCTTTCTCAAGCACAAACTCTGATCCAGATGTGGCTCTGATGGAGCAAAACTGAAGGCATGAGACAGAACCTAGGAGGGATGTCCTCTGGGGCCAAACATGGCCACAAGGGCAGGGACATGCTGAAAGAAGAACTCAGTTAAGAGGTCAATGATACTCTTTGACCAAGCTCTGCCTACAGTGTTACCTCTAGTAGCTACCCAAACAATATATACACAGCAAAAAAAAAAAAAAATGTTTGTTCTTGAAGTGAACTCAGACTCTGTGTTTCTATTTGTCATTCATTCCCTTCCTTTTCACATCCTGTGATGACCACAGCTGCATTGGCCACGGAATCTAACAAAATACTAATTTCCTCTATGCTTGTTTTACTTATCAACTATGTATTAATTAATTTAGTGCTATTTTTCAAACATGAGAAATTCACTCTCAATGCCATATCATCCTTGTCATTAGGTAGCTCTTATTCCAAAGGAGCTAGAACACTCAATGGAAACGTTTCACAACAATATAATCTTAAAGTAGCATAGGACCAGAGCAAAGTGGAGGCTACACTAACTGGGTAGTCACAAACAACTCCCTATAGTAAGCAACTAGATGTCCAGACCCCATCATCTCATTTATGGGCTGTCCTAAAACATGCAAACAATATATCAGTCAATCTTGGATCCTTAGAAAGTTAAAATATTCAATAGGAAATGGAAAATAGTTTAATTAATATGCTGTATTTATTGACATTTTAAAAACAAGAACTAAAGTCAGTAAATACCAATGACAATAACTTCATTTCATTAATGAGCGTTTTGGCTGGAGCGCAGGAGTGTAAACTTACAAAGCATCTTCAAGGCCCTGGCTTCAATCCACAATACCTCACACAAAACTGATGCTCATAGTTTGAAATGAATGATGTGTCTAAGCAAAACCATTCATATGGTAACTACTAAGTGAGCAAAGAATTCTCTCACCATGGTCCAATACTGGCAAACATATCTTGAAATGTCTTTAATAATTAGATGAATTAGAGACTAATTTATCTTTCCCTTGTGGATACAGAAAGATGAACTCAATATTTAGTGTGAGTGTTAAGAAATACTTTCGTTTATTTAGATATTATCAACTAAACCAAGTGTAAATACTCTTTTAAGACAAGTAACAGATTCAGAAATGCATGAAATAAAATATAAAAAATTATTAATAAACAGAATTATTATAGCATTTTAGAATTTCCCATCATTTCTATATATCATGGTTCTAATAAAATTGCAACCCAAAGACAGCTTATTTTTCTATTCACCAATATATGTTACATAGTTAAGAAACTGAGACATTTATAAACAATAATTATCAAAGTAAAACACAAACATAAGTTTAAACCATGGAAAAAGCAAAAGTATGGCTTAAGGGTGATGAATTCCACTACCACCAACACCAGTAAGGACTCAGAAAACATCTCACTTAAAGCATTTGCACTGTTGACATTTTAGAAATCACTGGTTAATGTGTGTATTGGTCCAAATCTCAAAAATAAATAAATAAATAAATAAATAAATAAATAAATAAATAAATAAATAAATAAAATGAACTTGAGACAACCCAAGAAATTTTCTGCTGAAAAACAAAACAAAACATGAAGATATACATGAGTCTTCTTGGGTCAAGAAATGAAGCTCTCTGGAGGCTAGTCCATCATGATAGGAAATATCATTTGATCTTTAAATATTTTGCTTGTGGGGGCCTATGAGATGCCTCAGAGGGTAAGGACACTAGCTGCCGGAACTGAAAACCTCAAAACCTACATGGCGAAAGGAGAAACCCGACTTCTGCAAGTTGTCTTCTGATTGTGCTTGAGTGCACACATACACTCACAGCACAAACCTACACAATACACTCATATACATACACATATACCAAATACACACACATATACACATGTACAAACAAAATAATAAAAAATGAAACTAAATAGATCTAATAGTAGTTATGTAAGCTAAATAGATCTAATAGTAGTTATCTAAGCTAAATAGATCTAATAGTAGTTATGTATCAAAATGAAAGCATTAAGTATCACTACACAAAAGAGAAAATTATACTTGAAATAAGAGACAGAATAGCAAAAGTTACTAAATTACCACTCAGGAAATCAAATGCCATTTAGATACAGATCTCCCTTGATGAATATTTTCACACTTGGTTTCTTGCCTGTGAGTTTACCACTTCTGTAAATTGATGTGTTTGTTCATAGTCACTGTGTTTTTGTAGCATATGATCATTATCAAGTTCAGTGAAGCAAGAAGAATCATATCTCTCAAGTATTGTATATAATGCAAGTATTGTATATAATGTTCTGGTATAGCATATATATATATTTATATATAAGTGGGTTCATATTATATATGTATATTATATATGCACATATAATATACATATATAATCTGAATGTGATATTCAATTGTACATATGTAATCATATATGTACATATATATATATATATATATATATATATATATTTCCATGTTAGTCATGTTTTTCTGTCTCAAAGGACTTGTAGACATGATGATTACTGGTGTTAGGGGAACATTTTCTTCAGCAGTAATAGTCACTGGAAAGTTACCCATGTTTCTGTAAGTAACTATTAGGCCATTAACAAACAAGAGGAGGATATAAAAGTAGAAAGGATTATATTTGGGAAGAAGTCAAGAGTGGAAATTGGGATATAAAAATGTAAAATAAAAGAAAAGTATTTTGATCAAAAATGCATACATGAACATTATTCATTTGTTTGGTTTTTAACACAGTTTTTTCTATATAGTCCAGATGTACTGGAACTGATTACAAAGACCAGGTAGGCCTTGAACTCACAGAGATCCACCTGCCTTTGCCTCCTGAGTTCTAAGCTTAAAAGCGGTACATCATTCTATTCTGTTAACTCATTGCTTTCTTAAAGAAACAAATAATCACCTTATAGATTATTTGTATGACTATTTCCAAGTAATTGAAGTAATTGTACTCTTTAGTGAGATGTATGCCTGTGTGTGTGTGGTGTTATATACACACATTAAAAAATAGTGCATTTTATAATTATTGTTATTTAACTCATTTCTTTAGAAACCTGTTCTTATTTCTCTATGGTATATGATTGTGTAGTAAGTCAAAACTGTACCATACATTTTTTTTGTACCAGCTAAGGTAATGATTTGATTTCCAACAAGAAATTCAAAAGAGGTGATCATATAATATTCAAGCACTCCTGGAGTTTACTGCATTCTACACCATCTGTGATAACATGTGAGGAGATTTGGTTATCTAAACACTTTTCTTGGCTTTGATTCTGTTTCATCTCAGCAAAGCCAAATCTCTTTCAGTCTGTGTGGTCTAACGAGACCAGGCGTGTAGTTGCTAGTTGCAAAGATGCATGGTTTGCATTATAAGCTAAGAGTTGGTTGCTGGGTGTTACAGCTCTCATTGAAAAATTGTGAGCATAATACATACAGTAACAGCTCCCCAGAATCAGGCAAGTAGCAAAATTACATTTCTTGTCTATGAAGCTGCTGCTGAGCACAGTACTCTGTATGAGAACAGAGCCGACTTTGCTATATACATGAATGATGAGCAGTACTGTGGGGACTTCTTTTAAAACACACATGTAATTATATTATGAACTGCTTAAGAAGACTCTTGTTTCCTGCTCCAGGATAAAGAATTGCTGCAGCCGGCAGGCCAGCCTACCACCCCCAACCTACATCCCGCCTCTGCAGTGTTACCCTCACTACACACCCCTCCAGCCCATCCACTCTGCTGGCCTCAGCTCGCCTCCTTATTTTCCACACAAATTCCTGCTCCCCAAGAGTCATCCAAATACTTTGTGTTACCATTGCGTTGTTTGCCTTGAATACACGTTGTTTTCTCACATCATATAATATCACATAATTTCAAGGCTCAAAATGTATTGCTACATAATTTTTGAACTTTCTTCCCCAAAACTTATGTCCTTGAGAGGGAAAAAAAGGAAGGGATTAGAGAACAGATTTGGATGAAACCAACTATACATTTTTAAATGACATTTATCAACAAAAATTGCAAAATATCTTCACAGAGCCTGGAATATTGCACCTCCAGGATAATCCAATGGACCTGTTTTTAACTGAATGTCAGTCAGGATACGAATGGGAGATTTATTTATATTCCTCTAAATAACTGAAGCCTTAAAAGGCATTTTCACATCTGTCAACTTACATATCATTAGAAAACTTTGATGATCGCCTCTGCATCAGTCTAAAATATTTCATTCTTTCTCGACTATGACACTATCCTTTTAGTGTTAAAAACAGAAAGATATACTAATAAAGAAAACATAAAGAAAAAGAATCTATGTGTAGAAAGAAAATTCTTATAGTCAGAACTGTTGCCAAAATCAGATAAAGAGTTCACATGAAGCACAATCTTTCTTCAACAGTCAGTCTGGGCCTTAACTAATCTAATGACTTATTCTTTAAATAAATGTTGCCAGGTAAAGCTTCCATGTCTAGAATTTAAATCAATTGTGATTTCAAAAATGTTGTATCAATTTATTTATTTATTTATTTTTCATTGGACATTTTATTTATTTACATTTCAAATGTTTTTCCCCCTTTCTGGTTTCCTCTCCACAAAGCCCCTGCTTTTTTGAGGGTGCTCTCCTACCCACCCACCCACTCCTGCCTCCCTGCCCTGGCATTCTCCTACACTGGGGCATTGAGCCTTCATAGGATCAAGGCTTCTCCTCCCATTGATACCTGACAAAACCATCCTCTGCTACATATGCAGATAGAGCCATGAATCACTCCATGTGTACTCTTTGGTTGGTGCTTTAGTCCCTGGGAGCTCAGGGGGGTGTCTGGTTGGGTGTCTTGTTGTTCTTCCTATGGGATTGCAAACCCCATTGGCTCCTTCAATCCTTTCTCTAACTCCTTCATTAGGGACCCCATGCTCAGTTCAGTGGTTGGCTGCGAGCATCTGCCTCTGTATTTGTCAGGCTTTGGCACAACCTCTCAGGAGACAGCTATATCAGGCTCATGTCAGCAAGCACTTTTTGGCATCTTCAATAGTGTCTGGGTTTGGTGCCTGTATATAGGAATGATCCTCAGGTGGAGCAGTCTCTGGGTGGCCTTTCCTTGAGTCTCTGTTCCACACTTTGTCTCCATATTTCTTCCTGTGAGTATTTTGTTCCCCCTTCTAAGAAGGACTGAAGCATCCACACTTTGTTCTTCCTTTTTCTTGTGCTTCAGCTGAATTGTATCTTGGGTATTCCTTAGCTTTTGAGCTAATATCCACTTATTTTATCAATTGTAAACAAGTTGGATTGTTACATATATATATATATATATATATATATATATATATATATATCAATACATTATCTGCCAATCATCTATATACATATTTATTATAATACATTGATCATCTATTATTTATGTATCTATAATCTAAATATCAGTTATCTATCTGGTATGTATTATTGTTACTATATAACCTACCAATCATCTATGTTTTTGTGTTTCTATTATCTATTTACCTAACATCTGTCCATAATGTCATTTCTATGCATTTATTATCTAATGGCCCATCATTCCTCTATCTTCTATGGAAGACAAAAAGTTAGGTCTCATGGAATTTTCAAATAAGGTTCATTTGAGATGTTTTTGCCTCCTACTACTTTATGTCATCTCATCCTATCTCATCCCAGACAACCTTTCCTTTCGTGGAGCACATGACCTTTTGTACTACACATTCATTTTTCCAACACCTCTTATTCTCTTCTTATGGTCATTTATAATTCCATAGTTACTTACACCATCACAACTTCATATGTACACATAATGAAAGTTAGAATCTGCATCTTAGAGAGAAGATGTAGTGGTGGTCTTCTCAGATCAATGGTGGGAAAACAAAGAAAATTTTCAATGGCTAATAATGCTATCAAACAGCAAATTTTGAATTAGTTTATTGGCTGTCACCACAATAAATATTTTATCTTGAAGGTTTCCCATTAGGAATGACGCATGCAAAATTTCCAAGGGAAAAGTAATGTATTTTCTTGCTTCTAAATCTTTAGAGGAAAGAAGAGATGAAATGCCATCCAAATCTGGCTGAGTATAATGGACGTCTATGTAGACGTAATAAGTGCTTAACTAAGGATAAGCTCATTTCAAACAAGAGAGGAATAAAATATTACAAAAATGAGTAAATTGACGGGAAGTTTATGTCAGAAGTTGCCAGGGAGGTGGGGAAGATCTTTCTTGAGTGACACTGTACATTTTAAGACCATGCCCTTATCTCAGAAGTCCTCCAGTTCTGTGAGCTTTCAGATGTGCTGAGAAAGCAGGCAGTTCCTCCACAAATGGAATCTCTCAGAGTGTTCTCACTAGTTCATCTGGTCTTTCCAGTTAGACTCTTTCTGCTTTCAAAGTGGTTTGAATAAGCATTTCAAGATCTTCTGTTAGCAGACAACAAAAGTTATAAATACATTTGAAGTTCAGGTCCACCAGATTTAAATTTGTCAAAGGATTATCTGACCTGGACCTCGCACATCAATATGCATTAAAGTCTCAAGGTTTTCCTCCCAGAACACACTCCTTTCCTCATCTCACTCTAAAAGTTGAATAGAAACAATGCAAAATGAGCATGTAAAAAGGAGAAAACAAGGTCACTTCTTTTGTATCACCTTCTTGGTTGTTTAAATACCTTTCCCTTGATTTCTCCAAAATGACAAATGAAAACTCTTAGTGAGCTTCAGTGTTTCCCCAAGATTAGTGAAGAGCTCTCCCACCCATGTATGCAGATTCTTGTTGATCCCTGCATGAAGCCAGAAACTGTATTAGTTAACAACATGTTTAACAACATCCTTTGCTTTGGAAGTTTTTATTCTGGTGAAAAACACAGACTGCAAAAATGTAAAGATTTTTGAAATAATACTTAAAGATTGTGACAAGTTCAGTAGTTATTAGATTGGTGTTCTGGTGGACTGTAAGTAGAACTGTGGTTTACGGCAGATGCTAGGTAGTATTTCTGAAGTAGTCACATTTACTCTGAATCTTGAAGGTTTATAAAAGCTCTTTAAACAAACAACTGGATGGGGGGGGGGGGGATCCAGAAAAGGAGCTTAAAGTACAAAGACCATTGAAAACAGAAAAACAGAGTAGGCCAGTGAGCTGAAGAAAACAAAAGAAAAAGCTACATGTGGTCTTTGATTTGTAAATTCAGATGGACACTCTTGATTCTGGCATTTAAAGTAGATGGAGAGGGCTGGGAAGATGGTCTATGGGCAAAGCATGAGGACCTGAATTTGAATCACTTGCACACATGTGTAGTGGCACATGTCTATTATCCAAGTGTGTACTTGTGGAGATAGGAGCAGAAGTAAGAGAATCCCCAGAAATTGGCAATTCAACTAGCCTGGGAGGCATTTCTGTGAACACCAAAGATCTTGTCAATGTAATTCTCTGACTTCTACACACACGCTTGGAAGATACAACATAGAGACCATACATGTATTAGTTCACATAGACACATAAACAGAAATAGACACACCCACACCCACACAGACACAGACACCTGAATATTGTAGACGAAGGGAACAGTGTAGAAACAGGAGCTTAATGATGAAAGTCATAATAGAACATCACTGACTTCGACATGGTTGGTGGCATGAAGAAGGTGAGAATATTTGTGATATAGTTTGAGAGTAGAAGCAAGAGGATTTGGTCAGATGGCAAGTAAGAGTCATAAAAAGAAGATGAAATCAAGGAAGCATTAAGATATGGCATACACTATGTGGTAAACATATCTGTTGCAGCCATATGACCACTCACACCTGTTGGAAGAGAGGAAACCAGTGGCAAGAACACATAGAGGAGTTTCACAAGAGACAAAGGATAGACTGTGAACCCAGGGTCTCTTGTTTAAGAAACGAAATGAATTCTGCACTGCTGAGGCAGTTTAAAGCTTTAAATCTAAGAAAATAGCTTACCCAAATAACAATACAGGAATACAGTGATTTTTAACATTAACAAGGAAATAGATCTCAGATCAAATAGATCTCTTAGAAAAATAAAGTTTAAAAGCATGAATATCATTGAAAACAGAGAATACATTTTTGTGGTTTTAAGAATCGAAATGCTTCTTAGAATCATAACACAAAGCCCAGAAGTCAAAAAGCAAGTGACTCATATATTTGAGAAATACAAACTTTGAATGTCTATATGAAGAAAGACCTTTGTCAGGAGGTTAAGGCTGAATGAAATAGGAATGCCTGATATGCAACATAACTGATCATAATTACTAGAATGTAAAAACATTTTTTTAAAGAAAAAAGTCATGGACTGTCAAAGGAAAAGACCAAGCAGTTCACAAGAAAAGAGGTAAAAAAAGCTTTTAAGGATGGGGTGATTTTCGTTCTCACTATTTTAAAAATATGCAAATTAAAGTAGCAATTGGATGTCATTTTCACCTCTCAGGATGAGTGAACATTCAAGAGACTACTAATGGCCAATGTTACAGAAAACAACTCTTCTCACATACGGGAAGTTCCAAATTTATATAACATTTGTTAAAGGAGAAAATCTGACCATATCAATTAAAAGGGCAAATCCACATCATTTCACATTGTGAGTTCACTGCCAGGAGTTGCTATGCTATAGGAGTATTCACTCTGGTTCACATTCACAGTGCTGGTGGTGATATTAAAATGTGGAAATAGCCTACGTGTTGCCCCTGAGCATGCTAAGCCTTTAAGATACTGAAACCTTTGAAAATTCATAAACATGTGTTAGCTTTAAATAAAAATATGAAAAATGAATATAACCCAGAGTACTTAAAGTTGTTGATGACAAAGCTATATTTTGGAACAAGCACCTGCATAATAAGAGTGAGTCACACTGACTAGCTTAGGGGACATATTTTCTACATTTGAAAAATAGGGTGTATTATCAAAAGGAGGTAAACATCTCAAATCCTCTTTCAGTATAATTTCTAATATATCAGTGAATGTTTTGTTGAGGATATAGTAGTAACAAGTGAGATTACGTGATGGCACTTGAAAAACTCACCACTTTACAGTTAGGTCAATATTCTTTAACTATCACCCCTTGTTTATTTAGAATTAGAAAACATGTCAATGACAACCAAAGAGAACTTGCCTGACAGATAAGAACAGCTTAAAGTAATTTACTAGAGAAATTAATTATGGTTCTTCATATTCTTAAATGAAATAATGCACCTATAGAAGTATGTAGGCTTACCAATTAACAGAGCATCTGTCCCTAAGGGCCGAACAATTGAGTCATTTGGTTATGTTTTATACATAGTGGAATTTGTTACATGAAATTGTGAGTATAAAGTAATTGGACTTTCAATTGTCAATAGTGAGACTTCTGAAGTCTTTGAGCTATATTTCAAGTTTCATGGAAAAATCAGCTTGTGAAGTAAAATGCTGGGTATTCTTGCTGATACAATAGAAAATCATTAAAAATAAACTCTTGATATTTACATTAAAGTCTAAGAAATTTGCAGTCATACAAGCTGAAGGTCACCTTGTTGGTTTGGGATTGAGAAAGGTACTGTAGCAAGAATAGTTGTCAGATAGATAGCACAGTGGTTTAGAGAAGTGACCTTAAGAACTGATAGCAATGATGCTTCCTGGCCATGGGCAAATATTCTTAAGTGTTTAAATATTCCCTTGCTATAAAATAATGAAAGGCTATGTTTACCTTTTATAGTTGTATAAAAATGAAGGAAATACAAAGCTGAAGCCTCCTGTAATAGTTCTTTAATATCATGGTTATTATCATCAGGGCCAAATAAGTTTCAGAGAACAGGGAGTCCTCAGCATTGACTCCTGTAAATTATTCAGAGATACTAAAGACCAAGAAACAATTAGGTTTAATCCTTTGTAAGTCACCAATGACTTTCAAAAACACAGTGTTCCAGAAGTGGTGATTACAAAGAAAAAGATAACTCCTGTTAAAAAAAAAAGAAGGAGCAGATACAAATATGCAGTAATTTATCATAAGGAAAGCATTTTAAGCCCTTAAGATTGCATACAGTAGGAGAGTCAGAGAGTGAGACCAAAGGTATCCCCTTTGTGGGTATAAAGCCTGTGCAGGATTAGGTAAGAATAGAGACAGTTTGTATAGGAAAAATTCAGGTTGGCTTCAAGGATAAAATCTAATCTACTCACTTGAGAAAACCCAAGATGAATACCTTACCTAAGTTGTAGAAGGTTCGTTGATAGCTGTAGTACTTGGACTTTTGTGTGACTGAAAATTTATTGAGAGAAGCTTCTAAAGCATTGAAGACTATCTCTTTGCAAATGTATATGCACACATGATGCACTAACCACACGATTTTGTAAAGTAGGCAAATTCTTTTCCAATTCAATCCCATGTAAAATAGTCATCCATAGAAAATTTCCTTTCTTAGGAGGTTGTAAGGCTGATAAGTAGAACCTTTGATTTGTGTATGTAAACTAAATAACTATCTATGACATCAAAAAGCATTTATGTGAAGTATCAAAAATATATAAAACATATATAATCTTTCTAAAACCAAAATATAAAATACAAGTACATTGAAATATTAAGATTGACTCTGAAATATCTTCATTATTATTGAAAATTTGATTGAATTCTAAAGGCAAGTGAATTTTTCTTCCACTCATCTTACTGCTGTTAATAAACATTCCTACCTGGTAGCTATCCTTCTTTTATGCTGATAGATGAAAGAGCTGAGTGCTAAGTACTTACCCTTTCTTATTTTGCAAATTCAAATTCTCTTCTTCAAAAGCCTGATAATTTCCCCTTCCCATGTCTAATTAAAAGATAAGAATGTTCTTGACCAACATACCCAGAAAATTATATATTATTGGAACATTTGTGTGGTAATTAAAGAAAAGCTTTGTAAATTTTTTCTTGTTCCAAAGTACAAATGAACACACTAAAGAGAATAGATAAAACAAACTACTAAGGGTGTTACAGTTGCTTTACAGTTCATGGTTTTACAGCTTTCAACAAAGCTAGTCCTCCTTACTTGAAGGATTCCTATATCTTTTCTTCTACACTCTCTGACACATTTTACTTCAGCCTCCTTTGCTTGGTCATTTTTCTCTTCTCACTTTGTTTGGGGGTTAAACCTCCACAGTCCTTTCCTGCTGTGTTCCCTCCATGGCTCTAGCCTCCAATGGATCTGCTCTCCAGTGTAACTGAGACAAAGACCTCTATTTGTGGTCAATGTTCTACTGTGCATATTCCTTGGGTGCCTTCATCAGCTCAAAATCAATCAGTACACCCAAAACTTTGCCCATGTACCTGCTCTGTTCATTAGTCAGTATCACTAGTAAAACATTTTCCCCTAAGGACATAGATGTTAGCTAACAATCTTTACTCTCGCCATACTTTTCTGCCACCCTCCCACACAGACTTAACCAATCAGTAAGTCCTAACAAACAGTCTGTATTTGGGCACATATGAGCTTTTCTCTCTCCTGGTGATTCTTCTTCTTTAATCTAGGCATCTATAACTTTAAATTGTATTACTCTGACATTTAACTAATGGGACTTCTGTTTTCCATTATTTACCCTTCCAAAATGTTTTCTTCTGCCACCCTATTGCTCTTTGTAAATGCAAATCTGATCATGTCCTTATGCAGTTCAAACAACTTATGAGCCCTCCTTTCCCTTCCATGGGGTCTCCTTGCAACAGCTATGGGTTTTCTGCAAATTCACAAAGCTTTGTTTCTTAGCACAGCTGCTCCCTCTTGTGCTTTTCTTATTCCTCCCAGTCCAAACAATCTCTGACAGACCTGGCTTCCTGTCTCTGCTCTCTTCTCATGGACCATCTCGTTATCTACTCACAGTCTTGTTCCTTCTTCTTCAGACGACTCAGCTAGAGGCTGAAACAAAACCCTGATTAGACAGCCCGAAATGTGCCAAGCTTGGTGGACTTATCATTCCTGTGTTTTTCTGTGTCATAGCACAGCTTTCCCTTCATAGCTCTTTATCTTCCTTTGTCATAATGTATCCTGTACCTGACCTGTCTCTTTCACCTAAGTATGAGCTCATGGAAGATAGCAGCTACTATTAAAATGTTTTGTATTCTGAGTTTCTTGTATAATATCTTAGATAGAATTTCTCTTTCTGAGTATGGTTAATGAATAAATGGACATATTCATTATTTAATCTCATAAATGAATAGATGGATTCTTTACCTAATATGATTTTATCCTTTGTTCCATCAATCACTGCCATGTGATTAATGAACAAATTGCCCAGAGCTGCCTTGCTCTATTTTCTTCAAAATATTGCAATTAGGCAAAGAACAAATGAAATTTTTTTCTTCTGTCCAATTTGAGTAATCTCAATACAGGTGTTTTATTTGTCATAGCCTTGTGGCTTCCCGGTAAATTTGTTGGAGTGATACATAGAAGACCTAGTAAAACACCTACGAAGTCTCTGACAAGCAAAGAAACTACTCTGAGGCAGAAGATATAAAGCCAAAGTGTAAGTAAGGCCTGGCTTCTCAGACTGTTTACTGTAGGATTGATTTGGGGCAAATTAAATCATGTTCTGTGAAAGCAGACCTAAAACTAGAGCATGGTCTCAGAACATAAAGTAACATTTACAATTTGCCTTTAAAATCCAGAAAGATGATGGAATTCCTCTGTATGTACCGTATAGAGAAATGAATTATTGATAGATAGACAAATGATAGATGGGTGATGGGCAAATGATTTCTCATTGGAAGGAAGTGAACATACTTTTCCTCTTCTCAAAATAAACAGAACTTGGGAAAACACCAATTTGGGGAAAAGTAAAGAGTTTTCTACAGTTTGTGAAAGTACCACAAATTTTCATATAACCATTTTGAAATACATCAATTATAAATTTTATAAATTATAAAATGTATCATTTGCAAATGATACAACTGAGGCCATGAGACTCATAATTTTGTCATTAATATTAGAATGGAAGATAGGGGACATAGAAAAATCACGAGACTAAAAAAATTACTTCAAATCAATGTAGATTGTTTCTATCAATTCAAACCATAAAAGCCTAGTGAATCACAGCCTGGTAACTAATTTTTCTAAAACCAAATGCAAGCATACTTAATTATATTGTCTACTTTATATCCTTCTTCTATCTTCAGCCTGCTTAGGATTATTACTGTAGCCTAATACAGTCTCTTATCTTTTATAAGACCTGATATTCTAAAAATGAAGAGCAAACAACAATATTTAAGCATTGTTGAATTTGATTCCAGATTTGATAGTAGGGCACCCTTGACCACAATGTGCTTTTACTAAAGTATAAGAGGGAACTCATATGAAGCATATTGTATATTATTTAGCTTTCTTTGTAGATTGAAATAAACTAAACAACTATATTTTATGTACCCTGTTATATTTACCATTGCCCTTGAATATTTCAAGTTTGCAAGTAAATTGTCCAACAAAAGAAGTTAGATTTACCTTTGATAAAAGAATAGACATGAGCAGATGGATCTCTGTAAGTTCGAGGCCAGCCTGGTCTACAGAAGGAGTTCCAGAACAGCCAGGACTACACAGAGAAACCCTGCCTTTAAAAAAAAAGAAAGAAAAGCAAAAAGAAAAATAAGAAAGAAAGAAAGAAAGAAAGAAAGAAAGAAAGAAAGAAAGAAAGAAAGAAAGAAAGAAAGAAGGAAAAGAAAAGAAAAGAAAAGAAAAGAAAAGAAAAGAAAAGAAAAGAAAAGAAAAGAAAAGAAAAGAAAAGAAAAGAAAAGAAAAGAGAGAAAAAAAGATGAGAATGGTATCAGGCATGGTGGCGTATACCTCTAATGCCAGCACTTAGGAGGGCTAAGGCAGTAGGATCATGAATTATACGTTAGCATGTGTTATAAGAGTGTTATCCTATCTCAAAACCAACCTACTTTCTTCATATTTATTACAGTGTAATATACAATTCTTCAATGTTTGTAACCTCTCTGTCATCTGATAAACAATTGAGCAGACATCTAGGCAGAGAAGTAAAACAAAATAAGGACACCATTAGAAACTAGGTAAACAAAAATACCAATCTGGTATTCCTCTCCCCAGACTGTGGAAGTGGAAAGCAGTCTAGATTTCTATAACTTTCTTTGGTGTTTTGGCTATGCATCTGGTTTATCATGATTCCCAATGTCCATCTTTAACTTAAAGCATGACTCCACACACAGGATATAGGCAGGTGTTATCACAGAGCTGCACGTGACTGTCACAGGATGTTGTTTCTACAGATAATTTAAATTCATAATATAATGTCTCAAATATTTCTCTATTTTAAAAATTTTGATGATAGAGAAGTTTAGTAGTTTGTTTACTAGTTTTAGTAAAATTTTACAAATTTATTCTCCAAGCTAAATATTTATTAAATAGTGAAAATGTATCTGCAAAGTTAGGCTATTGTGAGTTGTATCAAATGTTTTGTAAGAACATTATCAATTTTTGTTCAGATAGAGTTATATTGATACTTATACAAAATACATTTATTTAAAGATTTTAATTAAGAAAAACAGAAAATATTAATTATATAAGTCTGAAATATCTATTTCCATCATCTTGGGTGCTTTGTATGGATCACAATAATGAAATAAAATATACAGTGATGACACAAAATGTTTGAGTAAAAGTGCTACTTATTACACTTTTTGTTATTGAAAATGGTTATAATTTTATTATCTATACATCTAATTTCCTTTATAATATCCAGTAAAATTTTACTTTTTATTAACATAAATACTTTAAAATGAAAAACAATAATTTGATTTAAATACTGCTGAAAATAAAATATGGATAACAATAAAATTACTGCTTCCTTGAGCAATATGGTATTTATACTCCCCAAATTGCTCTGTTTGAACTAATGATGTCCAGTTTTATAACTCTGTACATTTAGTAATTTATTGTTAAATAGCCTTTTTAGAAGACTAGCTCAATTTTGGTCCTGATAACCAGCATTAGATTATGTCTTTTCAACAGGTAATCAACACATTTCATTCTTGTCTGTTTTTGTGTGAGTATCATTCCCATAAAAGAAATTAAATGTTCCCTGACTAATGTTCCTTAGTCATACAGAGAAAAAGCTGCAAGTTGATAATCATTCAGTATGAGAACACTACAATTAAAATAGTAAAATGTAACAAATATTATTTGTATTCATTACAAAATAACCAGTTTGAAAATCAGTCTGTGTTATTACAAAGAGAAAAACCTCATGTTTAATTTCCAAATTACTAAACTTCAAGGTCTGTTTTTACTCTTTGGCACCAAAAGGCATAAAGTTTGACAGATTAGGTTGACATATAGTTACTGCTTAAGATTCACCTTTAATTACAGTATATGCTTTGGGTCATTCTATTCAATAAGCACCAACCACCTGACCCACATTCTCCACCGCTTGCAATCAAATGCAATTTGGATTTATCTAAAGGGCATTTGGTATAGTCATTTATCAATAATAAATATTCCTCTTTTCACTAGAAAACATTTTTGCTTATTTCCAATTTGCTTTTAAACATATTTTTAAACATGTACACAGAACCAATTGTATATGAGTGGCTTAAAATAACCCCCCTTTGATTTAATATTAGTTTTATCACCAAGTAAAACAAACAAGCAGTAATCACCAAGTAGAACTTACAGTAAGTATAGGAGTCTTGACATAAAAAACCAAAACACATAACTAGAACATTTTGCAAAACTGTCAAAAGCTTCAACACCTTCAAGAAATTGAGTTCTACAATGTAGTAGTAAACAGAGCTCCAAAATAAAGAATCATCTTGTTATCTGGTTAAATGAATTAATGTCAAACAAATATGAATGCAAACACTGTAGTTCATAAAATAGATAACTTTCTTCACTTAAACCTATTTTCTGTTATGCTTCTTTCTTTGTTCAATTTACTTTCTTGTCTTAACAATTTTTAATCAAAAGATTTTCAAACTTGGTGCAATAGAAACAGAGCACATACCATTTTATTTAGGGAGTACTTCTACATATTTCAGATAATCCAGAACCATTGTTGTAATCCAGAAGTGGATATGCACAGAATACTGAGGAAGCATCTGAAACGTGCCCACATTTAAAGAATCCACAACCAGTGCAGTGCATCAATGGATGAATTACATTTTAGTGTTTTACATTAATGCAATTAGTTAGCTTTTTCCTCCCACATCAAGTACCACAGAATCTTGATGGGGGACATCTGTACAACTGTTCCTGGTAGCATTCTTGGGAATCACACATTTAGTTTCATTATGTGGGAGATTCAGCTGGGTTGGTTTTAGAATCCAGGTATATCAGAGACTAAAATGACAGGCAATTGGATAAGGCTTCATGGAGTTCCATGAACAGACATCCATTAAGATAGCAAGAGACATTTACAACCTTAGACATAAGGGCAGAACAGCCTCAAATGACATCACTGGAGCTTATGTAGTATCTACTGGCCAATTTAAATGTATTTTCCACATCACCACTCTCTGGCATCCTCACCATGGCTTTTACTACTGGAAAGAGCATGTGTCTTCTTTAAAAGGAAGACAGGTATTTACTTGAGTGAAAATCAAGAAGAACCCAAAAGGATGAAATAAAACACTAAGTACAGTTATCACTAGCATTCAGAAGACAGGAACAATACTAAATGTTACAGGAGAATTCAGCTTATGTGATCTAGGCAGAGAGATTAAAAGGTAGAAAGGGAAAAAAGAGGGAGAGAGGGAGGGAGGAAGAGAAGGAGGGAGGGAAGGAAGCAAATGAAGGAAGGAGACTAAACCTTTTTAACTATGTTTTTTTTTTTCTAACATCACTGTTGGAATCTGTTTTTTTTTTTTTTTCTAGAAAATTCTTAACAAGGAAAATAATCCGACTATCTCATTTTAGTTCCAATTTAGCTCTAACTTATATTTTACTTACAGGCGTTTGTCACAGCAAAACTGTTGGCAGTCTCAATGTTGTCCACATGAGGTACCAAATTGAAAGGTGCTTCAGATGCATTGGGGCTGGTGTTATGAAGAAAGATTGCCAGTCTAAAAGCAGTGTATTCCTGGTCTGTGTTTCGGATGAAAAGACCACCTATGAAAGACAGCAGGAAACACTCACTCAATGATCCCTGTTTTAAATGTTACACCTAGCCCCATGACTGTCAAATGTATCTCCAACAGCACCCACACACAATTAAGGAGCTCTTTTGCCATATCATACGGGCTGCCTTTTGTCCCTGCAATGCATGCTTAATGTGTTAGTCTTCAGGGCATTTCAGCCTTTTGCTTCAAACTGTCATGATCACAATGACCTCTGAGACCATTTAGTGTGTCTTGCTTTCTTTCCCTTGCCCTCTTTAGGATTCTCCCATCACATCATTGTATCGGCCAGTTTAGGACATCTCTGTCCAGCAGGGAGTATGCAGATGAACAGTCAAGAGACTTCCATCAAAATACAGGACCAGAAGGAAGGAATGTGAAGGCACACAAGAGAGCAGGTTTAGAAGGGGGAGAACTTAGTTTGGCCCCTCATTTTGTGTACCCGGCCCAATTAGTTCGGTTTTGTGCACAGTACACACACACACACACACACACACACACACACACACACACACACACACACACACACAAATGATGCAGTGTTTGAGGTTGGGCTGGGCTGGAAGAAATTCAATAGCTGAGTCCCATCAACAGACAGGAGAGGAGAATGGCAAGCACGGTGGGGGAAGGGAGGGTCTTGAGAAACTGGGGGTGGTGGTGGAGGGGATACCGAAGAACAGAAGCGTAAGTCAAAAGCAAAACAAAACCAACGAAGGTTTCTCAAAAAGGTTCCAACTTTTGAATCTGCCAACTGATAAGGCAACAAGGCAAGAGGTGAGGGCAGAAAACGCCTTTCCCGTCTCCTCCTGTAACAGCAAGAATGCTGCAGCTTGCAGAATAGCAAAAAGTGGGTTTTAAAAAATAAAACAAAAGAACGAAAAACAGAATAAAACTCTACATTTCCTCTTGCTCTACAAAAACGCGTTTAAAAGAAATGTACTATAAAATACAATCAAAGTCCATGAAGATTTATTTATTTATTGTTTTTTCTTTCCTCAACTTCTTTCATTCCTACTTTAACCTACTGTAGAGCAAGAAGGAACTTGAATCAGGGTTGGGTGTGCTAGCCTGTGTCTATCTGAACTTGCACCGAGAAGGTCTGTTTGTAAAGGGAAGGTGCCTCCGTAGGATTCCTTATGTGCAACTCATTTACCTCACTTCAGCCACATGCACCTCTTCCCCAGCCGGTCTTCTTACCTATTTGAACGCTGCTCGGAAAGGCTCCCATGGCGAGTCCCCAAAATCCAGAAAACAACAAGACAATCTGCCTGCAAATAATCCTCATCTTCTTTGCTCCTCTCCCTGGCGCGCGCTCTCCTCTCTTTCTCTCACACTCTTGCTAAAGGATTTTCAGAGAGGCATTGAAGACGATGGCGCTAAAATTCAAAGAGAGAAAGGACAGAGAGAGAGAGAGAGAGAGAGAGAGAGAGAGAGAGAGAGAGAGAGAGAGAGAGAGAGAGAGAGAGAGAGAGAGAGAGCAAACCAAAAGAGAGAAAAGAAAAAGAGAGAGAGAAAGGTTTGGGTGCTTTGAGGTTATGACAGCTTCCCCTTAACAATTCATCGCCAGCTGCCAGATGTTTCCCGCAGTCTCCATAGCCCTGGGGGAGGTTGTCTGTCCTGCTGATAATGTTCATGCAGAAGATGGTGGTGGCGGGTCTAGCCGCTGCTCTGCTCACAGGGATGAGACATGCGCTCTGTGTGGCTCACTTGCGCTCCCCTGCTCACATCCACACTGAAGCGGGCGCCACACACGCTCCGCAGCTCGCAGTGGACCCCGCCCGGGCTATAGCATCCCTGAGCGCCTTCGGTGCCTCGGTACTCGAGCGGGTACAACCACCACGGGCCCCACGCCCCTTGTCCCTTGCCTCTCGCTTTTCGCCCGTCCCCCTTCCCACAGCCGGTACTCACCAGATCGCCCAGGTCTTTTGGGAGGCTCTGGAGCTAGTCCGCAGACTGGGGTTTTTTGCATACACTCTCCAGTATCTGATCCCCTTCCTCCTATCTTCGCGGGTTTGCAGAGGGACCCGCTCTGGAGGTGGGCGCCCCTCTCCAGAACCACTCTTTTTCTTTTTATGCCCTCCAAGTCGCCTTTGGCTTCTTGGTTGTGCTTGGCAGGAAACTAGCCCGGGGGGCCGGGTATGCCAGCCCGGATCCCGGGCTGGGGGGTTGGAGAGGAAGTTAGCACCTCCCCATGGTCTCAGTCCCCTGCCGCATCCTTGCAGGCTCGCGGGAGGACAGGCTGCCTCCCGGCTCCCAGCCCTTTCCTCTCAGCCTAGCCCAGCCTTGCCCGCTTCTGCCATTGGGTTGCGCGCCCTCGCGAGCGCGCGCGCGAGGGGGGGGGGGGGCTCTATTTCTTGCTGCAGTTGCAGCAAAGATTTCTCACCAGCAAACAGCCAGGGAATCTGCAAAGCCCTTGATGGGAACGGATGCGGTAAAGGTGCTCAGAGAAGGAGAGGAGCGAAGATGGGGACACGGCAGCCCCGGGGGTGATGAGGATGGGGTCCAGGAGGGAAAAATTGGAGGAGGTAAGGGTGTTGAAAGTCAGAAAAGTTTACACATGGTAGAAAAGGGAGGTGTGTGTGAGGGGTAGGCAACAGAGGAAGAGTAGAGAGAGGGAGAGAAGGGGAGGGGAGAGAGAGAGAGAGAGAGAGAGAGAGAGAGAGAGAGAGAGAGAGAGAGAGAGAGAGAGAGAGAGAAAGAGAGAGAGAAATTAGCAAGATGACAGAGATGAAAACTCAGAGACCTCTAATATGTTCTTTAAAGGGCACTAGACACTAGACAGAAATAGGAATCAACATTGAAAAGCTTAAATTAAGAAAAGCACTTAAAGGCTGCAATTCATTTCTGTTCAGTGATTCACCCAAACAGATTCTTTCCTCCAGTGTGTGTGTGTGTGTGTGTGTGTGTGTGTGTGTGTGTGTGTGTGTTGTGGTGAGTGTATTGTGTGCGTTGGTGTGTGTGTGTGTGTGTGTGTGTGTGTGTGTGTTGTGGTGAGTGTATTGTGTGCATTGGTGTATGTGTTCTCCATACACATCTCCTTTGTTTGGGGGGGGGGAGTTGGAAAACTCACTCTACTCGCAGTTCGCTTCTGACATGCCTTTTGCAGATGATGTCAGCAAGTTAGTTTGAGTTTGTACAAGAAAGTGAAAAGGAATTACCCTAGGGTTTTAGGAATATTGTCACTTTGTTCACAGAGTAACCTTTAAAACTCTCATTTCTCTGGCTGTCTTTTTTTGGGAAGAGACTGGGACACCTCAAAGGAGGTGATTGCGGTACCGGTAGACAATGTGAAAGATAGCTTTCTGACGTCCTTCATAGGCTCTGATACCTCCCAATACAAAATAATATGTCTTAAAGAGAAATGACAGTAACCTGAGTCTTCAACGATGTTCTTTAACGGCCGGGGGGAAGCCCAGGAGACCTCAACCCTACTTAAAAACCATAGACAGCTGAGGAGAACTGGGAGTGAGAGAGATTGTCTTTCCACAGAAGAATACAGCAACTGGTTGTCCTCTGGCAAACAGTTCGCCCTGAAAATATACATACAAGTAATATTACATGGATTGAGCAGGTTTATATTTAGAATGAATATATATATGTATATGTATATATATTCATTTGTATATTTTATCACATGAACACACACACATACATGCATGAGATAATAATTAATGAAAAAGAGGCCATAGATTTGAAGACGAGTACGGAGGGGTGGAGGGTTTGGAGGGAGGAAATGGAAGGGAGAATTGGAGTAATTTGATTACAATCTCAAAAACAAACAAAAAAAGTTAGGAAAAGTGAAATAGCATCTCTCATCTTATTTTTAAAAGAATAAATCAAGTGCCTGAGTGTGTCTGATGTAATCTGTAAAGGGGAAGCTAATGGTTTATGTCAAATTGCATCAAGAACACTACCTGGTAAAAACTTTCTTGAAATATGTTACCTTTATCTCTTCAGGTTACCTTCCCCATCTTTTTTTTATTTCATTAAAAATGGATAGTATCCATGCATATATATTTATTGGGTTCCAAGTGATATTGGATAACAGCTACTTTATATATTCATCACCTTATGTTTGTTTTGCTTTCAGAACATTTTAAGTTTGCTTTGATGATTTTGAATTCACATGCATGTAGTCAAAAGGGAAAACTTTAACATTGTTGGTGGGATATGATTCACTGTGACTATTACAGTAAACTCAGTGGAGATTCCTCAAGCAACTAGAAATATCATTCATGTCTTTTTATTACATGTGACCAGTGACCTGTTTTGTAGTTTGGAGAAGATATTTTAAAACCTTTGCTAAAACTCCAGAATGTTCTTCTGTTTCCTCAATTTTTAGTTTGCTTTTAAAATCACATCCTTTTTAAAAAATGTTCCATCAATACTCCTGTTACATCTCAGCACAGATTGTTATGACAAAAACAAACAAATTCTAAGTAATTGGATTACACAAATCATACATTGTCATTTTGGTTTATGAGGCACTAGTCTTGCACAACAACAGGGATTTGAAATGTTTTCTTTTTTATCTTTTCTGTCTGTGTGAAAACTGAGACTGCAAATAATAGCATTCTGTTTCTGTTATTAGAAAGAATAAAATAAGCTACACAAAATTTATTTTGTGTTTAAATTAAATTAAAATTTCGAACATACTAAGCAGTTTAACTCACCTTCTACTTGGGTAAGTTTTGATTCTTGCTGATGGGCAGAGGTGATTACTGACTTTTCTAAAAATTGAAAGAATGGAGCTTTCACAAGTTCTAAACAGCAGCACTGAGTTGGATGGATGTAGGACAGGCTTTATTTGTTTTATAGAGCTGTCGCACAGACTGGTAAGCCTGTAGCTTCATTCTTTGCACATAGTAATGCTTTTTATTTTCATTTTCTAACTAATTAGCCCAACCACTTTATTTACTGGTCTAAACTCTTTTTATATATACTAGTTAAATATAAGGCACCTAAGTATTGTGACATGAAGGTGAATAACAAAAACAGCTTCTCTCCTGTTACTAGAGGACCTGCAATGCTTATCAGTCCTTTCTAAGACCAAGCATTGAGCTGAAGCCCTGCCTGTAGCACTTGATCAATAGAATATGGAATTATATTGATTATCAGGTGTTTGTTCTAAGAAACTGTAATGTCTCTATCAAAAACCTATGGGACCAATAAGTTTATGATACAACAAGGTATCTGGAAGTTGAAAATAAGTGCAGAATCCATGTAATTTAGAAAAAGTAGTGTGACCTTCCACAAGGGCTTCAGGGTTGTGGAGTAGTAACAGTTGTTTGGCTTCAGATATGAGACTACCAGTTTCCTGGCCATTTTAGCATTGGCATGTTACTGGATTTTCTGTTCTAACAACATCTTTAAAATTTCCCTAGAGTTCTGACATAAAGTAGGCAATTTTGCTATTAAAGTATACCTGAAAAAACTGTGGTCAAGTCTTTGAAAGAGAGCCCCAAAGTGAAAGGTAAGCAATTCAAGACTTGAAGGTGGTTTAGACTAAGTTCACATAGCAAGAGACTTTGACTTTCTATTGATTTGCAAAGACAATCAGGTAGGGATTAGTCACATGTTGTACATGAATGAACATAAGTCTGGACACTGAAAATTCAAGTTATTTAATGAGAAGTGTTGAAAGGGAAGCCTGAAAGCAAGAAATGAAGTGAATGTGAACTTCCTCAGTGATTCTGTCTGCATCTCCTCAGTGGGGACGTATGGAGAAGGTCCACACAAACTAACAGAGATGATGCCTTTTCTTTAGACTAAAAATGCTTATGTCCATATGGTAAAGTTGCATAATGAGGTTGGGGACATAGAAAATAAATTAGAAACTCTTGATAGCCTAGGTGAGAATCTACTATTTGAGTAAAACTAATAATATTTAACATTAGCTCTTTAACCCTAAACACTGCCTTTAAGTTTTTATAGCTAAAGATATATTGCCCAAATCAGAAATATTTGAGGCAGTTTTAGTTTCAACAAAACACAGAACAATCTAAAAGCCCATTGATTAGAGGGTATTGGTGATGGCCAGTGTTAATTGTCAGTTTGACAAGATCTAGAGTCACCTGGGAGCTGGGTCTCTGGGCATGCTTGTGGGAAATTATCTTAACTGTATTAATTGATGTGAAACAACCCATCTTAACTTTTGTCAGGACTCTTCCTTGGGCAGGATGTTGGACTGTACAAATGGAGAAAGGAGAACAAGCAGCAATAGATACACATTTATCTCCCTCTGTTTCTGGATTTGTGGACACACCGTGACCAGATACTTCAAGCTTCAGTTGCTTTGACTGGCATGTCCAATGACTGTACCTTGAATTGTGATCCAAATAAACCATTACTCCCTTAAGTTGGTTTTGTTAATTTTTTGTCATAGGAATAAGAATATAAAATAAAACAATATTTTATGATGATATGGTACATCTGCCAGTATATCAGTATACCACAAAGTTATACAAGGATAGAAAAGTGGCTTTATAGACCGTGGAATGAGCAGTTTTGGACACCTGGAACTGGTATTATATCTCTATTTCATTTTATAAGTATAAATAAAAACAGTAATATTAATTGTCACTACAAAATACTACAATGTCATTTTATATGTTACCTGCCCTGGTAATATAATTATTTATTTATTTTCCTAGAAATCCTGTTTAATCTTACCAGAAAAAATATATTATATATGTTAACATTCTGTCTAAACTCTGCCCCACAGTTACCTGGCAACAGCCAGGTGTGCCTGACTCACTATAAAAGGGGCTGCTTGCCCCCTCCTCTCTCCTTTGGTCTTTTGCTCCTCTCTTGCTCTTTCCCTGCTTCTCTCCCCCTTTGCTCCCCATTCCCTTTCTCCCACTCTCTTCATGTGCTCATGGCCTCTAGTCTTCTTCTTCTCTTCTCTTCTCTTCTCTTCTCTTCTCTTCTCTTCTCTTCTCTTCTCTTCTCTTCTCTTCTCTTCTCTTCTCTTCTCTCTTCTTCTTCTTCTTCTTCTTCTTCTTCTTCTTCTTCTTCATCTTTTCTTCTCTCTCTCTCTCTCTCTCTCTCTCTCTCTCTCTCTCTCTCTGCCTTTCTCTGCATCTACTCCCCTCTTAACTCCCCTCCCTGAATAAACTCTATTCTATACTATACCATCATGTGGCTGGTCCCTCAGGGGGAAGGGATGCCTTAGCCCACTGAGGCACCCCTTCCCCCATACTTCACCACCCACACCTCCATAGAAAATAACCCCTCTCTCTATCTTTTTATAAACACATCTCTCTCTCTCTCTCTCTCTCTCTCTCTCTCTCTCTATATATATATATATATATATATATATATATATATA
>CM052706.1:106551409-106587961 GCA_028551405.1 Uromys caudimaculatus | reverse complement strand
TATATATATATATATATATATATATATATATATATACATATATGTATATATATATCGATGTATATATATGCACACAAACACACACACATACAGACACACACTCACGTGCTGTCATTGATTTGCTCATAGTATTTGTTTATGTATGTGGCAACTGATCTATATATCTTATTGCATCATATGAATATACAGGCTTTTGATTCTTTTTTATGTGAATGTGGCTTAAGTTAAAAGTGTTAAAAATTATTTCTGATTTACATCTCCAAGTGAACTCCACTACTGCAACACTCATTCTCACTCACTCTTCATCATTCAGATCATTTATCAAAATGTATTTACTCGTGATATTAAACATAAATTTAAGGTTTCCTAAGGAAGAAGATTGGAAAGCAAAGTTTTTTTTTTACTCGTGATATTAAACATAAATTTAAGGTTTCCTAAGGAAGAAGATTGGAAAGCAAAGTTTTTTTTTTCCAACTTCTGATCTACTATGGTTACTTATTTGCCTTCTAGGAAAACATTGACTTTCAGAGCTCTGTAGACTTATGATATTATTATATTTCATTCTGTAAGTGGGAATTGCATTTTTGAGATGAATGCCAATAATTAAATAAACTTACTTGTGCATTTGTTAGCAAAATATTTTCTTGTCAGGAAGTTTTGTTTTCAAGGTGCATATGTTTCCTCCTATTGAGCTAATACTTCTTGACTTTCAATATTTTTTTCTGGTAATACTCTCAAGCAATAAGAACTATACCTTACCACCTCACAGATGGCAGGGTTTAACCTTTGTATCTGGAAATCAACTATGCTTGAAGTCAGTACACTGATCTTGGTCTATAGCAGTTGCTTGACTAATCTTTTGACATCTGTCTACCTTACATGATTTTTTTTATGAACCTGAATGATATCATGTGTCACTTTAATGTGGATAAATTATCTACTTTCATGGACCACAGAATCTTCATTACTCCAAAAAAGATTACTTTTCTGGTTTCACTGTTCTCATTTCCCTCCAGAGCCATTGAAATGGAAGGAGGTCATGGAAGAGAAGCTGGCAATCTTTCTTTCACTGGCTTATTCATTCACTGTGCAGTTTGGATTATTTTTTCTGAATCACCATATCATAAGGAAATAGGAGGTTTTATTAGGGAATTATTTTCTAACATTAAAAGAATTACAAACATATGTGTGAGTGTGTATGTGTGTGTAAAAATTAATATACATAGCTAAACACAAAAAATAATGGCAAAAGCCCACTTCCATATCTTTCAATACAGGGAGCTTGGTATATTTGCTGTGAGTCTACTCCTACTTCAGTGACAGTGTCTCATCCTAGTGTCTAATGTGGGATAGGATAGGAATGACCAAGTTAAAATCTGAACTTGAAGCCTGCAAGATTTTCCTTGGGTAAAGAATGAAGGACAATTTAGACAGAAGAAAGTAATTTGGAATCATGGTGGGAATCATTGGATTAAATTTTTAAAAGTTTAAGAAAGGAAGGATATATGGGTGAACTTGGAGGAAGGAAAGGGAAGGGAGAAGTGATAGAATTATAAAATAAAAAATTAAGAACATAACTTAAAAATTGCAGCTTATTTTGACAAGTGACATAAGACAGAGAACTGTGCTACACCCTTTGCTAATAATATGAATAGTATTAGTATACTAGCATACTAGTATTAGTATTCTTCTAAGAAGCCACAAACATTATTTTCCTTAATTAAGTTCACATTTAGATGATTGATAGAGACATGATGAAATTATTAACTTCACTAAACACATATTCAATTCTTTTTAAATTCAATTTTGTTTAGAAAATAAAGTGGTTATCATAGCTGTCTTATTAAAACAAGTACTATGATATGAGAATGTAATTTTTCGAAAGAATTCTTCTATTTAAGAAGTCTTTCCATTTCCTTTCTCTTGCTGAGATAAAACAATCATAGACAAAGCAAGCTTAAGCTTAAACCTCCAGGTCCCAGTCCGCAATGGCAGGGACATGAAGGCAGGGTTGCTTACTGTTCCTTGATGACTGATATTTGATAGAGGAGCTCACCTTAGAGCCAAGTATGTCAGGAACATGCATTTGCTACCTGTTATCTAGCTTTCATCCCAGATTGACCTCAGCTAGCATTCTTAGAAAATACAGGACCACCTTCACAGGGAACAAGATTGACCACAGTGATCTGGTCCCTTTTTATACCAATTAGTTGTTAAGAGAATCCCCCACATACAAGCCCACGGGCCAATCTTATCTAGGCAATACCTCATTTGAGACTCCCTTCTCAGATGATGCTAGCCCATGTCTGTTGAGAGTTAAAAGTAACCCCTTGTCAGATCAGATTGACACACAACTTTTAACTATAACTTTTCCTTCCTTCCTTAAGGCATGCCTATAAGCCAGATAGAGACACCTTTCTCAGGAAACTCTAAGCTATTTCAACAGTAAAAGTTAATCAGGAAAGACAAAAAGCCTGTTTTAGAAATCATGAAGTTAAAGCTTACAGAGGTTAAGTAGCTAGCTAAACACACAGTATTAGAAGTAGAGTAGGCTAGGCTGGATCGCAGTGATAGAGTGCCAAGATTACATTAGGTTCTATGTTTAACTTCTAGAGAGCTTCTCCAGCATACATGAGACTCTGTGTTTGATAACTAGCAGTAAAAAAGAAAATGAGAAAGGCAAGAAAAGGAAAGGAAATAGAAGAGATAAAGAGTAGAAAATGAAAATTGCATGGATGCTATATACATGACTTCTGTGCTATATACATGACTTTGTGCGTGTGTATGTGTGTGTGTGTGTGCGTGTGTGTGTGTACGTGTGTGTGTGTGTGTAAAGTCAAATATTTTCCTTTGCTCAAATTATGCTTTCCTTGGTTCTGATTTAAATGGGAGTTTAAATAATCAAGATGAGAAAAACCCATATATTTGTAATTTTGAAGAAACTTTAGCAATGTGACAATGTACTTACTAGGGTAATAATTATTTATCACAGTTTAAATAAATCAAAATATTTGCTTGATTGCTCAGGAAAAATTACAAAGAAAGAAAAATAAATAGAGGTACAGAAATTATCTAACTATCCAAACTAGTTTTTAGTCCATGTGTTCATCTCTTCCATTATTAATCTTATGCATCCTAAGTTGTTGGATTCAAATCTTATCCTGAGCATCCCTACACTGTCCGCTGCTCCTATTCTTATTCTTCCTTCATTTTTAACACCTAAGAAGACTGAACTGCATGTATTTAGTCACACTGTATCTTTTTCTGTACTGTCTTTTCTTAAAAATACCCTTGGCTGTGACTGAATTCATTCTGAATAGCTCTTTTAGCTAAAATAATGCTTTAGAGGAGTAATTGCTTCAGTCTCAAGGTGGGTCTGTCTACAAAGTCTTCAGCCTTCCTGGCAGTCTTGTGTGATAAGCATTTTCTATTCGCATACCTTGTCCATTGCAAATAATAGACATACCACAAATGAAACTGTCCAGTAGCTACTATCTATAGACGCATAATTCAAATAGATTTAGTATTCAATAAATTTATTTTATTTTAGAAGAATATGAAAGTTTGTGCTACTAAGAACACATGAATGCATGCATTATAGAACTCTATATGAAAGTAAATACATAGCAAAGAACATGTTAATAGTAATTTTAGGGGGGTAGCTGCAATCACATGTTATTTTTCTTTTCATTTCCATAATTTTGCCCTAAGCAACGGTGGTCAAATTAAATTTGTTGTTCTAAGAGTGATTGTCATATTCACTGTTTGGTTGCTGTGAAGAAACACCATGACCAAGACAAGTCTTACAATGGGAAGTATTTAACTAGAGGATTGTTTGCAGTTTCAGATGGTTAGTTTATAATGACCATGGTAGGAAGCAGACAGGCATGATGCTGGAGCAGTAACTGAGAAGATAATATGCTGGTCCACAGGCAACAGGCAGCAGACAGAGAGAAGGGGAGACTGGACCTGGGCTTTAGAATTCTCAAAGTCCATTCCCACAGACATATCTCTTCCAATATGTCCACAACTCCTAATCCTCTCATCTTCAAACAGTTTTACTCCCTGGTATGGGGGCTATTCTCATTGAAACCATCACAGTGATGGGTGTTTCAATAGCTTTATTAAGGCTTGAAAATCATCACAGCAATCAATGATTAAATATTTTTTTAAAAAAATACATTTTAATGTATTTTTACACAATTTACACAATGTTATACACAATTCCTTGTGGGTTATTTTATAGAGACAGGGAATGTATTGTTCAAATACTAAAATGGTACAGGAGCAATCTTTTACAAAAGTTGTACTGAATGAAAATGAACTATAACCACAGAAAACAAAAGCATCAGATATAAATAAGGAGGACATTTCACAGCAAATGTATAGATTCATGCATTAATGGGAAAACTGGGGTAATGAGGAAATAAGATGTACAAAACCAAACATGCCAAAATACTTCTAGAAGCAAGTATCGTGGTGGGCACATCATCTTGATTGGAGATATATTCTAAATTAGTTCAGCTTGTCTGGCTTCAGAAAGAGAGGAAGCCTCTAGCCTCTCAGAGACTTGAAGTGCCAGGGTTGGGAATACCCAGGGGGACCCCACACAATCAGAGTAGAAGGGAAGGGGGCAAGGATTGTGGGAGGGAGTGACCTGGAGGGGAGCAGTGAGTGGGATGTAATGTGAATAAGTAAAATAAATTAAATTTAAAAAAATCTCAAGGAAGATAGGTAGAGAAAGAGTGCATTAGATGGGCAGAGAAATATGAATATAAGGAAAGTGATAAAAGTGCCTTGAAGATGGGCTCTAGTAGTAGACTATATGCACTTGTCTACAGTTCATTGTTCTAGAGCCACAGTGACCTGGTCATAGGTGTGATAAAACACACAAGAAGTCTCAGCATTCTGAAAAAGGAAGAATGAAGGTCATTCATGCATTTACCACCTAAAAGCAGTACATGGTGAGATCATCTCAAAAATACAAAAAATAAAACTTCAAACACAATGTCAATAACAAAATATATTCAGAGTAATGTAGAATGTGAGTGAGGTGTACTGCAGGCAAAGAAAGAAGACATGAAGCATCACTATATAGCTTCTACTGCATGACAAACTCTAACATTGCATAGAAATGAAAGTGATATCTGTTTTGTTTTTACTGTCCTTTTTAGCAAAATCAAAATTTGTATCTAGAGAAATATGTAAACACTGGTACTTATAAATTACATATGGAGAGTATTCTCAATATATTTGGACGGTACCATGGAGATATTAAATCAAAAGGTTATAATAAAACTACTAAAACTTTGTTTTATTTTAGTAAGTTGACATATATTTGTTATTTTGTTTAAAATATTGTTGGATTTACAAGAAATTGCACTTTCAAGCTTAGAGTTTGACCCACTGAAACCGTATGGTGGAAATGGCCTCCCTAACGTTATCATCTGGCATATACATGTGCTTCATGACAGGGCTGTATGCACATGTACACACTTCACATTCAAACACACTCATGCAGACAAATAGAATAAATACAAATAAAAGGTTTAAAAGTGCATTATTCTAATCATCTTATTTTATACTTTATTAATATAGCCCAATAAAATAATACTTTTTAATTTGCTTCAGAGTTAGTTTTAATGCCCATCAAAGCCAAAACACCAAAAGTTTTCAGTATTGTGTTTACCCAATAACCTTGATCATTTATCCAATGTTTATATGTTTAAATTGCTATTCAATTATTTTTACACTGCTATAAGAATCCCTTGTCTCAATTCTAGAAGAAAATATGACCTTTTGAATATTATTTGCTTTCATTTCTGAAGTGTGTGGCTGTTTTCTATGAGGCATGTGTTTTTCAGTGACAAAAACCATATAATGATAAACAAGTCACAAGAACTAATTTTCAGAATGATTTTTTTTCCTTTCTATAACAAGAGCTGTTTTTTTCCAAAATGTGTTTAAGGATAACATGCCACCTACAGGAGGCTTGAACAATGCGGCAGCAGTTTAAAGAAGGTACTTCTCTCAGTGAATAAGCTTAGTTTCAGCATCCAAGACTCAAAATGTCATGTAACTTCCACTCCTGGAGAATATGGTGTGGCTTCTGGCTTCCATGGGTACTGCAATCATATTCACTGACTTCTCTCAGAGATACACATATATACAGAAATAAAAACACATGTTTTTAAATTGTCACATATAATTTAAAGTAATGAAAAATTGCATCTATATGCCTACTACTGAATGCACATAAAAATAAAATTAATTTGTATATCCCTTTATATTTTAATGACATATTGGAATATTTAGAATACTGTACTTACAAAAGCTTGCCAACCATTTTAAATAATTTGCCTTAGGTATAAAGTTTTCATATCCTTCTTTGTATTCAATATATTTTGGATCAGTCTAGAATTAAAGTCTTGTTTGTAAAATTTACCTGATCTCTATAATATTTTTAGCACACAGTTGATTCTCTTCAATGACAAACTTTGTTCATAGATGTTGGTGATAAAAGTATCATACATTTATCTGCTAATCATTCACACATTTCCAGAGTTATTAAATAATTCATCTTCCTTAGCTGACATCTTTAAAATGTCATAGCAGTAGGCATGTATTTTGGATTTAATCAGTTTTTCTGTGTTTTCTTGAAGATATATTCATGTGCATGCTTGTGAGTATATTTTACACATGATCAGGTGCTTGAATAGGTCACAAGAGGTTGACATATCTCCTGGATTCAGAGCTATGGAAGCTCATTAGTTGTTAATGCAGATTCTAGGAACCTACTTCATGTTGTCTGGAAAAAACAGGAATCCTTTTAACTACTAAGCCACAAGCAACGTCTACCATATTATGCATAAACATAAAACGATCCTTGATTTGCAAGAGTCACACACATTCTAAGGGAATCATTCACAGCCTGTGAAGCTGGTGTCAGCTGCAAAGGGACAGTGTGGTCTGTATATTCAAAGCTAAAATTTAGAGATGCCTATCTGAATAGATATTACAGAGAAGCCCAGCTGGACATTCAGGTCTCTGGTTCTCTGTTTTCAGTAACTTGGGCTGAATGTAAAGCTCCATGGAGTATCAAATTCCACAGCCCCCTGATCCGCTGTGCAATGTATATGGTGCAGTTGGCTGCAAAAGCAGCCAGCCATATGCCAGGCCATTTTTGTTGTTGTCTTTAGTACCATGTAAAGCAATGAATATTTTATTCATTGTGTTCACCGAGCAGAAAAATACTATAGCTCACTCACATCTTCCCGACAAAAGCTAAAGGCAAATCTAATGCATCCAACAGAGGACTGGACAAAGAGTCCAGGAGCTCCATTTCCCACCTGTCCTCACAACTACAGGGGCTGACGTTTTATGAGTAGTATTAAAAAATAGTGATATTAATATTTAAGACCTTAAGGTAAAGGAAATAACACTCATGTGCATAAAATACACAAACACTGACATACTTCAAACAAAAATATAAAAAAATAATAAGGAACATAATGGAGGTATAAAAATTATTTCTATGAATATTCATGCATAAATTAAATGATGATTCTATGAGCAACACACCCTCCTTAATACTTTTTTTTTATTATGCAATTTAAAATAGTTAACTGATAGCTGATGTGCTTGCAAGGGAGAAGGATTTATTACATGACATCAGTTTAGATGTGTTAGATTTGTGCCCTGCTATCACAAGTGGCACTAGGCTAAAACCACTGCAATATAAAAATGATTTAAAGTAATTAACTAAGTGACAGTCTTCATGTGTTAACATATGCCATTCCATCCTAAAATCTGAAACCTTTACATGAACATGATGATCCATTCACTAAGCTGTTATAGTCCCACAGTGACCAGAATTCAACCACTGGGGAGATAAATGCTTTCCAATTATTCAAGAATTCTGTGGAGACCCCACAGAGCAGGGAAAAATTAAGAAATAAACAAATCTAAGCCACAGAATGTAGAACTCTGAGCATCAGTGATAAAAATGACAGTTTTCAGTAAAGCTTCTCATTCAAATCCTCCTTGTTTTATCCCAGCCTAGTTATTTAATTTCTTCAAGTGGTATGTTTTAATTTCTTCTCTGGCAATTTGAATTCAACAGCTACTGCTGCTAAATCTTCACTATTCTATTGATTTCCTGATACACACACACACACACACACACACACACACACACACACACACACACACACACACACACACACACACACTATCTAATGTAGATATCTAAACTAAGTTCTCTAAAACAAATAAAACTTGATCAGTACCCAAACAAGATGGACTCACATGACTACGTGGTTTAGCAGCCTGGAATGGTGATACACTGACATTTCAATGAAAGAAAAGGAGCGGCCCCACACCGTACGATTTTTCATTTCCCTTTATATATGATTTTCGGTGCTTCATTATATTTGCTTGTTTACAATTATTGATCACTAAGGTTAAAATAGTCTGAGGTCAGTATTTTGAATTTTTATAGTTTCTTTTCTTTGTGTTTTCATTGTTTCCCTCTATGAGGATGAGTGGAATACTGTAGAGAGGGACGTGGGGATGGGAGAGCATCTCCAGGTCACTCTCACTCAGAGGATCTAGCCTGTACACCTGTCTCTTGCTCTTTATTCAGCTGCATTTTCACGATACTAGAATGTGTTCTAGATTTTTCCTTTCTTTTATGAAAAATAGATACTTTTCATCAAATATGTTCTGATCATGGTATGCCTTCTCCAATTCTTCTAAGATTACTCCCACCTTCTTTCTCATCAGTTTTCTGTTGTAGGATTTTTTTCCCTGTCCAATTACATTAGTGCAGAGGAAGCCTGTGATTGGATAGGAATAAGGGAGGCGGAGCTAAGAGTGGCAGAGATAGTTTCTCAGGGGAGAAAGGAGAAGAAAGATGGCAGCTGATGTGAACCAGTGTGGCGGTTACCAGTCTCAACCAGTTATGGTATCATAAAGGTTAGAATATTGTGATGATTTGTCTAATGTAGGTGAGCAGCTTTTATCATTATAATTGGCTCTGAAATTATTGTATAGGCATCTTGTAAATTGTGATTTTATTGATACATACATCTGATTGGTTACTATAAGCTTAAGAGTTTTAATTCTATCGAGTAATTGGGTGTTGAAATGACTGACCACAGGGTGCTTGGGGTGCTGTGTGGTAGAGAGAGGAACTTGGGGGCACCCTCGATGGAGAGATAGAGGGCAGAGGGACCTCCGAGTGAGATGCAGCGGGCAGGAACTTTGTGCCCCCCCAGGGCCAGAGAATTGGCAGGCTGAGAGAACATGCGAGTGAGATCAAGCAGTGGGAGCTCTACTAGTGCGGAACTTGCGGGCTCTCTTTTTTAGTATTCACCACAACAGATTTCATGCTCTTTCTGTTTCTCGTTGGAAAACAAGCAGCCATCAAAAGAATAAGAATAAAATAAAATAAGACAAAGCAAGAACAAATAAACCCAGTAAAAGAAAGAGCCAAAGAGAAAGCGCAAGATATACATGTAGATGCAGAGACACACTTGTTCATACATACAGGATTCCACAAAAAAATGTAAAGCTGGAAGGCATAATATATACAAAAAAGACCTATTTATAGCTAGACACAGGACCTACCCTTAAATGTACTTTGTAACTGTAGTGAGTCTTCATTGAAGACAGTTGATTTTCATTTGCAAGTGACTATTAGTTGGATGTAGCTTCTGGGTTAGTGATCATTTCTACTCCTCTAAGTTCTGGGACCCCATCTGCCCACACTGCCACAGTCTTTGGGAATTCCATATGTGACTTGGTCCTCTTGTGTCTGGAAGGCCCTGTTCCCTTGGTGTTCTCATCCCTGCTGGCTCTTATAATCTTTCTGCCTCCTCTTCTGCAGAGTTCCCTGAGCTGTGAGGGGAGGGATGTGATGGAGACATCTCATTTAGGGTTGAGTGTTCCAACGTCTCCTACTCTCTACATATTGCCCATCTGTAGTTCTCTGTACTTGTTCTCATTTCCTGTGACAGGAAGTATCTCTGATGATGGCTAAGGAAGGTACTGATCTATGAATATACCAGAATGTCATTAGGAGTATATATTGTGACATTTCTTTATGAGAACAGTAGCATTTACTTTTCCCTTAGGTCCCTGTCTTATCTGGTCTCCAGTTCTTGACCACTCAAGCAGTGTTGGTTATGGGTTCCACCTAGTGCAAAGAACCTTATATCCAAAAGATATTCATTGGCTATTCTCAAAGGTTTGTGACACTATTTTTGTAATGGGTTGGCCTGATGCTGCTTGTATTCTAATGCTAATTTAGCCCCCCCAAAACTGGTTGCCCCAGAGATGAGAGAGTCTGCACATAGAATTAAGCTAAGTGACCCTGCCTCCAGTTAATTGTGCTTGGTAAATAAAGATGCCAAGAGCTAATAGTTGGACAGAAGAGGCATAAATAGGTTGAAGTTTTGGAGGCTTTTGTCATAGAGGACCACTAGGAGGGAAGGAACAGAAAGCAGCCACCATAGAATAAAGGGAAAATGGATAGGAAAGGAGAAATGAGAAACACTCATGAGTTAAGGGTCAAGAGAGGAGCTCTGAGGGCTGTCCAAGTGGAGTAAAGAACAAGGCAGATGGAACATAGTAAATGCTATGTAATAACTCAGGGTTATCAATAGGAAAATAGATTCTAACACCATGGAAGATAGGCAGCTGCCCAGCTATTATTATGTTTAAGTCTTATTAAAAATATAAAGGCTGAGCATGTCTTTTATCTAGGAACTCAACTACCAAAGGTGGAGTAGAAATCCTGGTGCTGGAATTTATTGTGAGATTTCTTTATCAGAACAGTAGTATTTACTTATTACTTAGATCCCTATCTTATCTGGTCTCCAGTTCTTGGCCATACAAGCAATGTTGGTTCAACCTAGTACAGAGGGCATTAAATTATATATATATATATACATTGGATATTCCCAAAGGTTTGTGACACTACTGCACCAGCATATCCTGCAGACAAGTAAGTCACCATTGGAGATCAAAGGCTTTGTAACTGGGTTGATGTTTACCTTTCTCCTGTGGTAGCATGCAGAGTAACTTCCAGTCCCACAAACACTAGTTAGCAGGGCTAAAAGCTCTAGGTAGGAACCATGTTCAATTTGCTGTGTAGGTTTCACCTTCTGCAATAGCTCCTTACTTTGTACTTGTGAACAGCAACCCATACTCTTGGTAACAGCTTGGGTTGGTTGTGGGTTTCCATGGGACCTTTAATCAAAAACCCCAATCCCAATACTGAAAACTTCATTTAGTGACAGGAGATGTCTAGTTATGACTCTTTATCCCCTGTCATTTGGGAATCTCATTCAGATTGGCCCTATATATGCATATATTTCTAGAAGCTTCTACTTTATTGGTTTTTCACACAAACTTACCAAAGTTTCTTAATTTTACATGTGCCCTGCCTGTATTCCCACTCTCACCTTTTCTTTCCTCCTCTTCTTTGTTGATTCTCCCTTTTCTGCATCTCTATCCATTTATAGCTATGTATTCTATTTACCTTTCCTGAGGTTGTCCAACCCTCTCCCCTATTCCATGTATACATTATAGTCTGCTAATCAAACACTTAACAAGCACATATGAGTTAATGTTTACAATCTTTATTTTTCGGAATATGAAATAGCTTAGTCAGAATAATTTGGTAGCTCCATCTACTTCTCTGTGATTTTCATTATTTCAGTTTTTTAACATCTGAGTAATATTCCATTGGGTAAATGTACCACATTTTCGTTATCTATACTTCTGTTAATGGAAGCTACTTACTATTTCTGGCTTTTATATATGTAAAGCAGAAATGAACACGATTGAACAAGTGTCTCTGTAGTAGGACAAAGCTTCATTAGGGTATATGTCCAAGAGTGGTATAACTGCATATGGGAGTAGATCTATTGCCAACATCCTAAAGAACAACCACACTGATTTCCACAGTGGCTGCACAAGGTTGCACTCCCACCAGGTATGGATGAATGCTTTCATTACTCTACAGCCTCAACTGCACAAGGTTTCACTTTTTTATTCATCTTGGCCATCCATGTAAGATGAAGATTCAAAGTATTTGTGATTTGCATTTCCCAGATGGTTAAGGATGTTGAACATTTCTTTAACTTCTTTAACTCATCTATATGAGTTTTTATTTTGAGAATTCACTGTTAAGTGGGTTGTTTGTTTTCTCAATGTCCAGTTTTTTGAGTTCCTTATATATCTTAGGTAATAGCCTTCTATAGTGTGTGTAGATATTAAAAATCTTTTCTCATTCTCTAGACTGTTGCCCTGTGTGAGTGATAGTTTCCTTTGTATATATTTTGGTTGTTTTTGTTTGTTTCTAATATTGATTTCAACCTTAAGTTTTATTATTTCTTACTCCTTCTGGGCAGTAAGAAGTTTCTTACTTCTAGCACTTTCAGGTATGCCATTACAACTATGGGATCTCTCCAATATTTTATGTGGTATTTAGTGCTTTGAGCTTGCCTGCTAGCTATGAACCACCTTCATTGTGTCCCTTTCCCTTGGGTATGTTGTGTATTCATTTTCATACAATTCTAAAGAGTTTTTAATTTCTTTCTTAATTTTTTGTCTTGACCTCCTTTTTATTCAGTAGTGAGTTGCTCAGTTTTTATGAATTTGGCATTTTTCTGTTGTTTCCCTTGTCGATATCTACCTTTAATCCACAGTGGTTAGGTGGGATGCTGGGTGCTATTTTCATACATTTTCATATGGGTTACTACTTCTTTTGTTTCCTAGTATGTGGTCGATTTTGAAGAAAAATGTGCTGTTGAGAAATATATATATATATTATATATTATGTATTATGTATTATATTACATATTACATATTACATATTACATATTATATATTATTGCTAGGTCCATTTGGTTTTTGATGTCATAGAACTCTGGCATTTCTCTGATTAGTGTTTGCCTAGATGATCTATCTATTAGTGAGAGTGGGGTACTGAAGTTACCCAACATCACTGTGTGTGAGTCAATATGTGATTTTAGTAGTAGAGTTTCTTTTATAAACTTGGGTGCCCTTGTGTTTGGTTTGTAAATGTTTAAAATTTAAGATCCTAATGGTGGATTTTTCTTTTGATGAGCATGGAATGTCCTTTCCTATCACTTCTGACAATTTTTGGTAAAGTCTGTTTTGTCAGATATTAAAATGGCTATATTGGCTTGCTTCTTGGGTCCATTTTTCTGGACTGTATTTTTGTTTTCTTTTACAATTAGGTGATATCTATCCTTGATGGTATTGTGTGTTTCTTGTATCCTGTTTTCAGTTACAATCTTATAGTTCTGTGGTATTGTTCAGGAATTGAAACTGTTAAGGTCAAACATTATCGATGAGAAGTGTATGTTGATTCCCATTATTTTGTTGTGGTGGTGTCAGTGGGTTTGTCATCCCTTTTGATATGCTAGTTTGAGATTATATGTTCCTTGTATTTTCATGGGTGTGGTTAACTTCTTCATGTGAAGTTTTCCTTCTAGTACCTTCTATAGAGCTGGATTTAGATAAATATTGCTTGAATTTGGTCTCATGAAATGTACTTCTTACACCATACATTGTGACAGAAAGTTTGACCGATATAGTAGTCTGGACCCACATCTGTGATCACTTAAATTTTGTAGATCATCTATACAGGCTCTTCTGAGTCTCTTTTGAGAAGTCTGGTGTCACTCTAGTAGGTCTGCCTTTATGTGTTATTTTGTTATTTTCCCTTCCAGTTTTTAATAATCTTTCTTTGTTCTAAACATTTAGTGTTTTGATTATTAGATACCATGAGGAGTTTCTTTTCTGGTTTCTCTGTTTGGTGTTCTATATGTTTCAATCTCCTTCAGTATGTAAGAAAAAATTTCTCTTATGACTTTACTAAGAATATTCTCTGCACCTTTAAACTAGGGTTTCTTCCCTTTCTTATATTCCTATTATTTGTAGTTTTGTTTTTTTACAATGTCCCAGATTTTCTGGATGTTTGTGCTTGAACATTTTTTAGATTAAACCTTTTCTGTGAGTGGGGTATCCATTCCTTCTATTGGGTCTTCAATGCTTGGGGTTCTTTTTTCAGTCTCTGGTATTCTATTGGTGAAGCTTGCCTCTGATGTTCCTCTTTGAGTTTCATTATTTTTTTAAGTTTTCTGTTGTCACTCAGTTGTTTTATTTTATTTATTCCATTTGTAATTTCATGTCTTGAAGAGTTCTTCATATCATTCTACTGTTTGTGTATTCCTAGATTTTATTAATGAATTTATTTACATTCTTGTAAAAGTCCTTGATGATATTCATAATAGCTATTTTGGAGGCCTTGTTTTGTGCTTCGGGTATATTGCATTTCTCAGGAGCTGCTGTAGTATGGTTTTTGGACTCTCCCAGAGACATATTATACTGGTGGTTATTTAGTGTGTTCTACACTAGGCATCTGCATTAGAGTAGATTGCAATTCTATGTTCTGATATACGGTATTCTGTGTTTTAGGTGACATTCTATTTCTTAGTTTTTGTTGCCTTCTCTTTTTCTTAGGAGAATGTGGTGGCTGTGTATTTCCTGGTAGATAATGCTTCTAAGATCCTACCATGTATGACCACTAGAGAGTCCCAAGGAGAACTTGTTTCTAGCTATTGGGAGATGACACTATGTAGTAAAGAGGGACTAGAATTTAGGGCTTGAGATGAGAGAGTGCACAGGAAGGAGGAAAAGTGAGAGTGCGTCCAGGTTCTACATTGTGCGCTGTTAATGGGAACACAGAGAAAGAGGCTGCAGCGGGTGGCTTGCTACAAAGCTGGGGTAAGATTGGGTTATTGGAATTGGAGAACAGAAGAGAAGGAGAATCATCTACATGATCCTGTGGGCATTGTTGTATTTCTTGATTTATGCAAATCTGGCAACTTTCTGACTAATAAAGCAGTATAAAGAACTATGTTTTCCTACAAAGTAGCAAATCCCCATGTGATTAAAATGCACATATATATTTTGAGAATCTTATGAACTTTATTTTCTTTGTTCTTTTATAATTAGTGCTAGAAATCAAAATTCAGAGGCTGGATAAATGGCTCAGCAGTTGAGACCACCTATTTTTGTGGGGACCTGGGTTTGGTTTCACACCAACATGGTAATATATAACTATCTGTAAGTCTAATTTCAAGGGACCTGATGTCCTCTTCTAATCTTCTTGAACAACAAGTATGTACATACTATGCATCTAGACATACAGATAAAATACATAATACACATAAAATGTAATAAATAAATCTAAAGAAAACAAATCTTAGTATAATTGTTAAGTGAATTTAGATACAAACAATAAAATAAAGGTTTTCTGAGATTCAAGAATATAAAACAGTGTATGAGCACTAACATTAGTGTGTTCTAAATCTAGAGGCTTTCTAGTATATAAGAATGTGTTTCTCTGTGTGTATGTACGTGTGCACGTGTTTTAATATCTATTACTCTTAGACTATTCCTTCATTACTTATAAATGTAAATCAAGTCTCTACAATTTGTGATTAATTATGTTTCTACCTTGATCAAAGAAACTCTAGATGCTATAGAGGAAACTGCTCAGACATTAGAATAAATGTCAACCATTATAATGATCAAATAAATGTCTTTGCCATATCCTTCACATTGCATAACAATACTCACTTTGTTTCCTCTATTTCTTTTATATGGCAGCATATATAGTGCAAATTCTAGCACATATGTTATTTTTTAAAATTTATTTATTTATTCACCTTACAACCCAATATCAGTCCTGCCTCTCCTCCCTGTACCCCCTCACGTAAGTCCTACCCCCATTCAACCTTCCTTTTCACTTTTGAGAAGAGGAGGACCCTCTCTGGATGTCATCCTCCCCTCCATTATTTCTCTCCTCCCTCCACACAGATCAAGTTGCTGCCAGACTAGGCTTATCCTCTCCTACTGAGGCTAGACAAGGCAACCCAGATCCACAGGCAGGCAGGCCAGCAGGCAACAGCCTCAGGGACAGACTCTGCTCAGGTTGTTGTGGCAACCGCATGAAGACCAAGCTGCTCATCTTCTACATGTGTGCAGGGGGCCTATGTCCAACCCATGCTCACTCTTGGTTGGTAACTCAGTCCCTAGGAGCCCTCAAGGGTCCAGGTTAGTTGACTCTCTTGGTCTTCCTATTGAGTCCCTGTCTTCTTTGGGTCCCTTATTACTTCGCCCAACTCTTCCATAAGACTCCCTGAGCCCTATCTAATGTTTGGATGTGAGTCTCTGCATCTCTTTCTATTGGCTTCTAAGTAGAGCCTCTAAGAGGACAGTTATGCTAGGTTCCTGTCTTCAAGAAAAACAGAATATTATTAATGGTGTCAGGGATTGGTTCTTGTTCATGGGATGGGTCTCAATTTGGGGCAGTCATATAGGTGAGTTGTCATCCTTATCCCTTCACTGTGAGTCCTCCCTGGCTATAAGGAGTGTACACTTCATGATCAATTTGCCTCACTGCTAGGAATCTTAGCTAGGGTCGACACAAAGACATTCTGGGGTCTCCCCCAACCCAAATCTCTGGCACATCCTAGAGATTGTCCCCACACCAACTCCTATCATCTTTATTTTCTGTCCCCTGCTCTCCTTACATATGTTCTCCCACTCCAGCCTTATGATCCTTCCTATTCTCCCTTGGGGCTTCTGTGTTTTTTGGCTTCTTCAGGTATGTTGATTATAGCATGGTTATCCTGTACTTTATGGTTAACATCCACATATAAGAGAGTACATTCTATGCATGTTCTTTTGTGTCTGGGTTACTTCACTCAAAATGATATTTTTTAGTTTCATCCATTTGCCTGCAAAATTCATGATGTCCTTGTTTTTAATGACTGAGTAGTATCCTGTTGTGTAAATGAACCACATTTTCTGTATTCATTCTTCAGTTGAAGGACATATAGTTTGTTTCCAAATTTTGTCTACTATAAATAAAGCTGTTATGAACATAATACAGCAAATGTCCTTGTGAGATGTTGGTACATTTTGGTATATATGACCAGGAGTAGTATAGCTGGGTCACTAGGTCAATCTATTCTTAATCTTCTGAGACACCATCAAATTGATTCCAGAGTAGTTGTACAAGTTTGCACTCCCACCAGCTATTCCACTTGCTCCACAACCTTGCCAGCATGTGATCATTTGAGTTTTTGATCTTAGCCATTCTGATGGCTGTAAGGTAAAATCTCAGAGTTGTTTTGATTTGCATTTCTCTCATGACTAAAGACTTTGAACATTTCTTTAGGCAATTTTTGGCCATTCTTGATTCCTCTGTTGAGAATTCTCTGGTTAGCTCTGTACCCATTTTAATTGGGTTATTTGGATTGTTGGTAGATAACTTCTTGAATTCTTTATATATTTTGCATATTAGTCCTCTGTCAGATGTAACAATAGTAAAGTTTTTTTTTTTAAATCTATAGTCAGTTGTTTTGTCCTAATGATGGTGTTCTTTGACTTACAGAAGCTTCTGAGTTTCATGAAGTCCCATTAATTAATTCTTGAACCTAGTGCCTGAGCCATTAGTGTTCTGTTCAGGAAGTTGTCTCCTGTAACAACAGTTTCAAGGCTATTCTCCACTTTCTGTTCTATTAGATTTAGTTTATCTTGTTTTAGATTAAGTTCTTTGATCCATTTGAACTTGAGTTTTACTCAGGGTAGTAAATAAAGATTTATTTTCATTCTTCTAAATGCAGATATCCAGTTAGACTAACACCATTTGTTAAAGAAGCTTTCTTTTTTCCATTGTATGGTTTTGGATTCTTTGTCAACAATCAAGTGTCTATAAGTGTATGGGTCCATTTCAGGGTCTTCTATTTAATTCCATTGATCCATCTGTTTGTTTCTATACCAATGCCATGCAGTTTTTATTACTATCACTCTGTAGTATAGATTGAAGTCAGGAAGATTAATACCTGCAGAAGTTCTTTTATTGTTCATAAATATTTTAGATATCCTGGGATTTTGTTTTCCTATGTGAAGTTGAGCGTTCATTTTTTGAAATTCTGTGAAGAATTGTTTTGGAAGTTTGATGGGAATTGCATTAAATCTGTAGATTGCTTTTAGTAACAGCCATTTTCTTTTTTATTATATTATATTTTATTTACATTTCAAACATTATCCCATTGCCTAGTTTCCTCTATGCAAACCTCCTGTCCCATCCCTCATTACCCTTCTTCTATGAGGGTGCTCTCTCACCCACTTACCCACAACCACCTAACTGCCCTAGCATTACTCTACATTGGGGCATCCTGCCTTCACAGGACAAAGGGCTCCCCCTCCCATTGATGGCAGATAAGGCCCTTCAGCTCCTTCAGTCCTTGCCCAAACTCCTCCATTGGGGTCCCTGTGCTCAGTCTGATGGTTGGCTGTGAGTCTCTGCATCTGTATTGTTCAAGATCTGGAAGAACCTCTCAGGAGGCAGCTGTGTCAGGCTCCTGTCAGCAAGCACTTCTTGACATCCACAATAGTGTCTGGGTTGGTGTCTGCATGCGGGATGGATCTTCAGGTGGGGCAGTCTCTGGATGGCTTTTCCTTCAGTCTCAGCTCCACTCTTTGTCTCTGTATTTCCAATAGACAGGAACAATTCTGGGTTAAAATTTTGGAGATGGGTGGGTGGTCCCATTCCTCATCTGAGGGACCACGCTTAACCTCTGGATATTGTCTCTACAGGTTCTCTCTCCCCTTTGTGGGATATTTCAGCTAATGCTATCCCTGTGGGTTCCTGGGAGACTCTTGCTTTCCTGGCATCTGGGACTTTCTGGTTGCTTCCCCCAGTTCCCCATCCCCCATTGCTATACACTTCTGTTCAATTTCCTGACCCTCTGTACATCTACTCCATCTCTTCCCATACCTGATTCTTCACCTCCCCCTCTTGTCTTGCTCCCAAGGCCCTCCCATCCTCTACTTCTCTTGATTATTTTGTTCCCCATTCTAACTAGGACTGAAGCATCCACACTTTGGTCTTCCTTCCTCTTGAACTTCATGTGGTCCATGAGTTATATTGTGAGTATTCCATGCTCTATGCCTAATACCCACTTCTCAGTGAATACATACCACATGTGTTCTTTTGTGTCTGGGTTACCTCACTCACAATGATATTTTCTAGATCGATCCACTTGCCTGTAAATTTCATGAAGTCATTGTTTTTAATAGCTGAGTAGTATTCTATCACATTTTTCCGTATCCACTCCTCTGTTGAGGAATATCTGGGTTGTTTCCAGCTTCTAGCTCTTACAAATATGGCTGCTATGAACATAGTGGAGCATATATGCTTATTACATGTTGGAACATCTTTTGAGTATATGTCCAGGAGTGGCATAGCTGAGTCCTCAGGTAGTACTATGTCCAGTTTTCTGAGGAATTGCCAGACTGATTTAAAGAGTGGTTTTACAAGCTTGAATTCCCACATGGGGGAGTGTTCCTCTTTCTCCACATCTTTGCCAGCATCTTCTGTCACCTGAGTTTTTTATTTTAGCCATTCTGACTGGTGTGACTGGAATCTCGGCATCATTTTGATCTGCATTTGATTACTAAGGATGTTGAACATTTCTTTAGGTACTTCTTGGCCATTTTTTATTCCTCAATTGAAAACTCTTTGTTTAGCTAATATTAGTTATGGTTCTCTAGAGTCACAGAACCTATGGGTAATAAGTTCTATATAGTAAGGGAATCTGTTAATGACTTACAGTCTGTAGTCCAACTCCTCAAAAATGGTCAGTAGCAGCTGTGAATGAAAGTTCGAGGATATAGCAGTTTTTCAGTCTCACAAGGCATGCAGGAAAAGAAGAGCAAATCTTCCTTCTTCCAATGTCCTTATGTAGGAGGTGAGTCCAGCAGAAGGTGTGTCCCAGATTAAATGTGTGTACCATCACACCTGGATCTGGGACTTGCTTTGTCCCAGGCTGACCTTGAATGCAGAGATCTGGATCACAGATGAGCCTTCTAATTCTGGATTGTAGTTCACTTCAGATATAGTCAAGTTGACAATCATGAATAGCCACTACAGCCCTCTATCGGATGTCAGATTGGGAAAGATCTTTTCCCAAACTGTTGGTTGCCATTTTGTACTATTGACAGTATTCTTTGCCTTACAGAAGCTTTGCAATTTTATTAGATCCAAGTTGTCTAGTTTTGATCTTAGAGCATAAGCCATTGGTGTTCTGTTCAAGAACTTTTTCTTTTTACCCATGTGTTCGAGGCTCTTCCCCACTTTCTCCTCTATAAGTTTCACTGTATCTGGTTTTATGTGGAGGTCCTTGGTATACTTGGACTTGAGCTTTGTACAAGGAGATAAGAATGGATTTATTTGCATTCTTCTATATGCTGACCTCCAGTTAAACCAGCACCATATTTTGAAAATGTTGTCTTTTTTCCACTGGATGGTTTTAGATCCTTTGTCAAAGATCTAGTGACCATAGGTGTGTGGGTTCATTTATGGGTCTTCAATTCTATTCCATTGATCTATCTGCCTGTCTCTATAACAATACCAGGCAGTTTTTATCAATATTGCTCTGTAGTACAGCTTGAGGTCAGGGATGGTGACTCCCCTAGATGTTCTTTCATTGTTGAGAATAGTTTCTGCTATCCTTTGTTTTTGTTATTCCAAATGTATTTGAGAATTGCTCTTTCTAACTCTATGAACAATTGATTTGGAATTTTGATGGGGATTGTACTGAACCTGTAGATTGCTTTTGGCAAGATGGCCATTTTTACTATATTAATCCTGACAATTCATGAGCATGGGAGATATTTCCATCTTCTGAGTTCTTCAATTTTTTTCTTCATACAGATACTTCACTTGATTGGTTAGAGTCACACCAAGACATTTTATATTGTTTGTGACTATTATGAAGGATGTTGTTTCTCTAACACTTACTTCTCAGCCCATTTACCAGTTGAGTATATAAAGGCTACTGATCTGGTTGAGTTGATTTTATATCCAGCCACTTTTCTGAAATACTTTATCAAGTTTAGGAGTTCTCTGGTGTAATTTTGGGGGTCACTTAAGTATACTATCATATCATCTGCAAATAGTGATATTTTGACTTCTTCTTTTCCGATTTCTATTCCTTTGACCTCCTTTCGTTGTCTAATTTCACTAGCTAGGACTGCAAGTACTATGTTGAATAGAGGGAGAGAGTGGACAGCCTTGTCTAGTCCCTGATTTTAGTGAGATTGCTTTAAATTTCTCTCTTTATAGTTTGATGTTGGCTACTGGTTTGCTGTATATTGCTTTTACTATATTTAGGTATGGACCCTGAATTCCTGATCTTTCCAAGACTTTTAACATGAAGGGGTATTGAATTTTGTCAAATGCTTTCTCAGCATCTAATGAAATGATCATGTGGTTTTTCTCCTTGAGTTTGTTTGTATAGTGGATTACATTAATGGATTTCCTTATATTGAACCATCACTGCATCCCTAGGAAGAAACCTACTTGATCATGGTGAATGGTCATTTTGATGTGTTTTTGGATTCTGTTTGTGAGAATTTTATTATTTTTGCATCGATATTCATCAGGGAAGTTGGCTTGAAGTTTTCTTTGTTGGAGCTTTGTGAGGTTTGGTATCAGCATATCTGTGATTTCTTAGAACCAATTGGGTTGTATTCCTTCTGTTTCTATTTTGTGGAATAGTTTGAAGAGTATTGGTATTAGGTCTTCTTTGAAGGTCTGATAGAATTCTCTGCTAAACCCATTTGGTCCTGGCCATTTTGGTTTGTAGACATTTAATGACTGCTTCTATTTCTTTAGGGCTTATGGGACTATTTAGATGGTTTATCTGATGCTGATTTAACTTTGGTACCTGGTATTTGTATAGAAAATTGTCCATTCTATCCAGATTTTCCAGTTTGGGTGAGTATAGGCTTTTGTAGTAGGATCTAATGGTTTTTTTTTTTTTTTTTTTTTTTGAACTTCTTTAGTTTCTGGTGATGAATCTCCATTTTCATTTCTGATTTTGCTAATTCAGATATTTTCTCTGTGCCCTCTGGTTAGGTTTGCTAAGACTTTATCTATCTTGTTGATTTTTCTCAAAGAATCATCTCCTGGTTTTGTTGATTCTTTGTATAATTCTTTTTGTTTCTACTTGGTTGATTGCAGCCCTGAGTTTGATTATTTCCTGCTATCTACTCCTCTTGGGTCCATTTGCTTCTTTTTTTTCTAGAGCTTTCATGTCTTCTGTCAAGCTGCTATTGTATGCTCTCTCCAGTTTCTTTTTGGAAGCACTCAGAGCTATGAGTTTTCCTCTTAGCATTGCTTTCATTGTGTCCCACAAGTTTGGGTATGTTGTGTCTTCATTTTCATTCAGTTCTAAAAAGTATTGAAGTTTTTCTTTACTTCTTCCTTGACCAAGTTAAAATTGAGTAGAGCATTGTTCAGCTTCCTTGTATATATGGGCTTTCTGTTGTTTTTGTTGTTATTGAAGTCAAGTCTTAGTCCATGGTGATCTGATAGGATCTATGGAATTATTTCAATTTTCTTGTATCTATTTAGGCTTGTTTTGTGAACAATTGTATGGTCAGTTTTGGAGAAGGTACCATGAGGTGCTTAGAAGAATTTATATTCTTTTGTTTTAGCATGAAATTTTCTATAGATATCTGTTAAATCCATTTGGTTCATATCTTCTGTTAGTTTCATTGTGACTATCTATCCAGATTTTCCTGTTTATTTTCTCTTTACATCACCATCCATTGATGAGAGTGGAGTATTGAATTCTTCCACTATTATTGTGGGAGGTGCAATGTGCTGTTTGAGCTTTAGTAAAGTTTCTTTTATGAATATAGGTGCTCTTGAATTTGGAGCATAGATGTTCAGAATTGAGAGTTCATCTTGGTAGATTTTTTACTTTAATGAGTATGAAGTATCCTTCCTTATTTTTTTTTTTTGATAACCTTTGGTTGAAAATTGGTTTTATTCGATATTAAAATAGCTTCTATAGCTTGTTTCTTGGGACCATTTGCCTGGAAAATTTTTTCCAGCCTTTTACTCTGAATTAGTGTCTGTCTTTGTCACTGAGGTGTGCTTTTGTGTACAGCAAAGTGTTTGGTCCAGCTTACTTATCCAGTCTGTTAGTCTATGCCTTTTTATCAGAGAATTGAGTGCATTGATGTTAAGATATTTTAAGAATTACTGATTGTTGCTTCCTGTTATTATGTTATTAGAGGTGGAATTATGTTTTTGTGGCTATCTTCTTTTGTGTTTGTTGAAAATAGATTACTTTCTTGCTTTTTCAAGGGTGTAGTTTCTCTCCTTGTGTTTGAGTTTTCCATCTATTGTTCTTTTTAGGTCTGGATTTATGGAAAGATATTATGTACATTTTGTTTTGTCCTGGAATATCTTGTTTCCTCCATCTATGTTAACTGAGATTTGTGCTGGGTATAGTAGCCTGGGATGGCATTTATGTTCTCTTAGGGACTGTATGGCATCTGCCCAGGAGCTTCTATCTTTCCTAGTCTCTGGTGAGAAGTCTGGTGTAATTCTGATAGGTTTGCTTTTATATGTTACTTGACCTTTTTCCTTACTGCTTTTAATATTCTTTCTTTGTTTATTGCATTTGGTGTTTTGACTATTATGTGATGGGAGGAATTTCTTTTCTGGTTCAATCTATTTGGAGTTCTGTATGCTTCTTATAAGTTTATAGACATCTCTTTCTTTAGGTTAGGGAAGTTTTTTTCTATGAGTTTGTTGAAGATATTTACTGGCCCTTTAAGTTGGGAATCTTCACTCTCTTATCTACCTATTATCCTGAGGTATGGTCTTCTCATTGTGTCCTGGCTTTCCTGGATGTTTTGGGTTAGGGGCTTTTGGCATTTTGTATTTTCTTTGATTGTTGTGTCAATGCTTTCTATGGTATCTTCTGCCCCTGGTATTCTCTGTTCTAACTCTTGTATTCTGTTGGTGATGTTTGCATCTATGACTCCTGATCTCCTTCCTAGGTTTTCTATCTCTCGTTTTGTTTCCCTTTGTGATATCTTTATTGTTTCTATTTACATTTTTAGATCCTGGATGGTTTTGTTCAATTCCTTCTCCTGTTTGATTGTGTTTTTCTGTAATTCTTTAAGAGATTTTTGTGTTTCCTCTTTAAGGGCTTCTACTTGTTCACCTGTGTTTTCTTGTATTTCTTTAAGTAAGTTATTTATGTCCTTCTTCAAGTCTTCTATCATCACCATGTGGTGTGATTTTAAATCAGAGTCTTGCTTTTCTGTAGTCTTGGGGTATCATGGGCTTGCTGTGGTGAGAGAACTGGGTTCTGATGATGCCAAGTAGCCTTGATTTCTGTTGCTTATGTTCTTGCCCTTGCCTCTGTCCTCTTAGTTGTCTCTGGCGTTAGCTGGTCTTGCTGTTTCTGACTGCGGCTTGTCCTTCCTTTAAGCCTGTGTGTCAGCACTCCTGTTAGACCAGTTCTCTCTAGGAGAAATTTGGCTATGGAGAGTTATGGCACAGGGTCAGCTCCACACAGATAGAATCCGGAAGAATCCTGACCTGGCAGTTCCTTGTTTCCTGTGTCCTGTTGGCTCTGAGCAGGTCCCTCTTGGCTCAGGAATTTGAGCAGAAGTAGTGGTCTTAACTGTGCTCTCAGGTGTGTTAACACTCCTGGGAGACCTGGTTTTCCCTGTGGTGACCTGGGTATGGAGAGCTATGGCACAGGATCAGCTCCATGAGCAGATGGAAACCAGAAGGGTCCTCTCCCAAGCTGTACTTTGGTTCCTGTGTCTTGGGGGTTCCAGGGAAGTTCCTTGGAGGTGAAGTGGTGGTCCTACCTGTGCCCACAGATGTGTCAACACTCCTGGGAGATCAGTTCTCTGTTGGTGGGACCTGGGTATGGAAAGATGTGGTACAGGGTCACCTCTGGACGCAGATGGAAAGTGGAAGAATCAATTGTCATTTTCTTTATTTTAATCCTACTGATCCATGAGCAAGAGACATATTTCAATTTTCTGATGTATTCCTCAGTTTCTTTCTCCAGAGGCTTGAAATTCTTGTCATACAGATTTTTCACCTTTGGTTGGAGTTACAGTAAGGTATTTTATATAGTTTGTGACTATTGTGAGGGATGCTGTCTAGCTTCTTTCTCAACCTGTTTATTGCTTGTGTAGACATGGGCTAGTGATTCCTTTGGGTTAATTATTTATCCAGTCACTTTGCTGCAGCTGTTTATGAGGTGTAGATGTTTTCTGGTAGAATTTTTGGGGTCATTTTTGAATACTATCAGATAATCTCTGAATAGCGATATTTTGACTTCTTCCTTTCCAGTTTGTATCTGCTTGACCCCACTTTAGTTGTCTTTTTCTGTAACTCAAACTTCACATGCTATATGGAAGAGATGGGGAGAGAGTTGAGAGCCTTGTGTTTTTCCTGATTATAGTGGAAATGGTGTAAGTTTCTTTGCATTTAATTTAGTTTTGGCTATTGGCTTGCTGCACATTGCTTTATTGTATTTAGGTATGTACCGTGTATCCCTGATATCTCCACGGCTTTTGTGACGAAGGGGTTTTGGATTTTGGTAAAGACTTTTGTGGCATCTAGTGAGGTGATTGTGTGGTTTTTTCTTTCAGTTTGTTTATGTGATCAATGTAATAACATTGATGGATTTTCATGTACTGAAGCGTTGCTACATTCCTGGGTTGAAACCTACTTAATTTTGTCTTGGTGGATCATGTCTATGATATACTTTGATTCGGTTTGTATTTTGTTGAGTATTTTTGCATCAATGTTCATAAAAATAGTTGGACTGAAATTCTCTTTGCTGAGTCTTTGAGTGCTGAGTATTTGGCATTAGCTCTTCTTTGAAAGTCTGGTAGCATTCTGCAGTAAAATCACGTGGCCCAGGGCCTTTTTTGGTTGGAAGACTTTTGGTGACTGTTTCAATTTCCTTAGGGCGCATGGGACTATTCAGATAGTTTACCTAATCTTGATTTGACTTTGGTCATTGGTATCTGTTTCAAAAATAATACATTTCATTTAGATTTTTGAAATTTGTGGAGTATAGAGTTTTGAAGTAAGATCTAATTAATGATTCATTGAATTTTCTCAGTATCCCTTGTTATGTTTCACCTTTCATTTCAAATTTTTGATATTTGGATATTGTTTCTTCGCCTTTTTGTTAGTTTGGCTTAAGGATTTGTATATTTTGATGAGTTTCTCAAAGAACTAGCTCTTGCTTTCATGATATTTTGTATTGTTCTCTCTTTTTCAAGTTGATTGTTTTCAGCCTCCAGTTTTGTTTTGTTTTTTTATTACCTGCTATCTACTCCTCCTGGTTGTGTTTTCTTCTTCTTCCTCTTCCTCTTCTTGCTCCTCCTTCTTCTCCCTCTCCTTCCTCTCCTTCTTCTCCTTCTCCTTTGTCTACTTCTTCTCCTCCTCCTCCAGCTTCTTCTCCTTCTTCTCTTTCACCATTCTCCTTTTTCTCCCTCCTCCTCTTCCTCCTCCTCCTCCTCTTCCTCCACAGTCTTCAGATGTACTTTAAATTGAAAGCTCTCCAATTTCTTTATGAAGGCCCTTATAAGCTTTCTCCTTAGCACTGCTTTCATAGTGTCCCATAATTTTGTATATTCTGTGCCCTAATTTTCATTCAGTTCTAGAAAGTCTTTAATTTCTTTCTTGAATTCTCTCCTGTCCCACTTATCATTGCATAGAGAGTTGTCCATTTCCATGAATATGCAGGCTTTCTATTATTTCTATTGTTGCTGAGGCCCAGATTTTATCCATGGTGATCTGATAAAATGCATGGTGTTATTTTAATATTCTTGTATTTGTTGAGGCATGCTTTTTGACAGATTATATGGTCAGTTTTGAAGAAGTTTCCATGAGATGCTGAGAAGAAGGTATATTCTTTTGCGTTTGGGTAAAATGTTCCATAGATAACTGTTATGTCCCTTTAAATCATAACAATTGTTAGTTTTATTATTTCTCAGCTTAGTTTCTGTCTTGATGACCTGTCCATTGATAAGAGTGTGGTGTTGAAGTCTCCCACTATTAATATGGGGGAATCTCCTGATTAGTACACCGTGGTTTTCGTCACCTCTTCTGTCATATTTGCCATACATGTTCATCATTTGTTTCCTTTGTGCTCATCGTCATGGGTTCTCTCCCCTCTATCATCAAGTCACCCCATATTAGCGCTCTGAAAATCTTTCCGGTTACTTGTTGTCTCAAGGTTAAGACTCATGACCTGGACCAATTTTGGGAGGAGTCTGCTATATTGGCACCCTGGATATCCCCAGAGAACATGTGGGACCCTGACCTGTGGATGCGTGTTCTCTTCCTTGCCCGCAAACAAGAGGTATACTCTGGACTTATCCCTCCCTTGTTCTTTGTCTCTGTCCTCCTTGGAGTTGTTGCCAGTCTTAAGAATTCTTCTCCAGAGAAAGTGATGGCTGCCCATACCAAATACTGCCAGGACTAGGCCAATATTCACCTTTCCATTACTGACCCCGCCCACTTCCTCTGGGCAAACAGGTTGATTTTAGCAATGACGATGAGGGCGCCTCTGCTCCAGCCCTCTTGCCATCGGGCTCCGAGATTTCCTCTTCTGCCTCTGTCCACGGTTCCTTACTCTGGCTCCATCTCAGGCACCACCAGCTTATTCCCGGTGTGATTTACGGGGACTTTACCTTCCAGTGGTCATTCCTACTGTGGTCACTCCTGCGATGTCCATCCCTCATGCTGGACTGCCTCTTTTCTGGGGGCCTCATTCTCCTCAGGTATATCATAAGGCTTTCCCTGCCAATCTTGGCCCTGATGTGGTGACTAGGCCCTGGATTCCCACTCCTCTGGCGGACTTGGTTCTAATCAGAAAAGCTGCCAATGATTCTGGCCCAGATTCCCTTTATTTTGAACAAGTATTAAAGCAATGGGCCATACACCTCCAGACCTCTTATGATTGATATAATCTCCTTAAGGTGGTGCTTAACCCTGCTGTGTTTCTTTATTGGAGATATGCATATCGTGGCTTAGCTGAGAGTCAGACTAAGATTAATTTGGAATATAACCTTAATATTATCTTTGGTATGCTAACTGGCCATGGGGCTGCATGCTTACTTTACCCAGGTTGCCAAACTTGCCTTTAAGGCCCTTAAGGCCTGCACTCCTCCAGACCCTTCTATTTATTTTTGCAATCTTGTCCAGCAGTCTGGGGAATCCTTCATGAACTTCCTGTCCCATGTGACTGAGGCAGTGGAAAGGCAGGTTGATGTTGGCCCAACTAGAGACATGTTCATCAAACAGCTTGCATAAGAGGGTCTTAATGCCCTCACTCACTATGCTGTTGCAGCCATAAGGAATGGTGATATCCATACATGGGTTGTTGCCACTCGTGATTTAGACCCTGGTGTGGACCCCATTGCAACCCTGACTGCCTCCATTTACACGCTGGTCATAGAACATGCACAGAGAACACACCCTTCTCCTGAAGAGCCCCTGATCACACCTGTTGGTGGACCCCTGATGCTGTGTGGCAAGCCTGGTCACCTCAGATGGAACTGCCCCTCAGCTAGGCCCAATAGCAGATGTCCTCATTGTAACAATGGTTTCCACTGAGCTAGGGATTTTCATTTTCAAAAGCAGGAAGACAATTTAAAGTCAAAAAGGCATACCCCTCACCACCAGGAGTCTTTTGGACTTTGTGTTTCCTCACTCCCCAATGATGACTGTACATTTAGACAGTATACCCATTAAAGGGTTAGTTTACACAGGGGCAGATGTCACTATAATAACAAAAGATGAATTATTGAGGTTCCCCCAGTGGAGTTTCCAGTCTGGTCCCTCCATAACAGGAGTTGGAGGCCAATAGGCCACCAAAATGACTACCTGACCTGTCTGTTGGCAGGACTTGGATGGCATCCAGGAATCTTTTACACCTGTTGTGGTTGATGTTCCCCACAACCTTTGGGGAAGAGATATTCTGGAAGACATGGGTACGGTCCTTACTACAGATGGTCACACCTTTTTTGATGATGTTATGCAACATGACCATCTAGGCCAGACAGGTCACAAAGTCTGGGATCACCCACAATTCTAATAACCACTGCCCACCCAACGCCAATTGACATCAAGATACCTGACCCTATACCATTGGCCTGGCTGTCTGAGGCCAATATCTGGGTGGACCAGTAATCAATTTGGGAATTTACGTTTCCTACTCTCAGGGAACTGGTCTTGGAACAATTAGATTTAGATCATTTGGAATCCTCCACCAGCAGTCATAATACTTCCATTTTTTGTCATTAACAAGAAGTTAAGGAAATATAGGCTTCTCCAGGATCTGACATCCATTAATGATCACATGGAACAAATGGGGACCACTCAAACAGGACTGCCTCATCTTAGTGATATCCCACACAAGTACCATGTGAAGATCCTAGATATTAAGGATTGCTTTTTGCAGATCCCTTTGGTTCCCTGGACAGATGCCATTTTGCCTTCACAGTATGGGTACCTAATATGAGTAAGTCAGCTAAAAACTATCAGTGGACAGTTCTGCCTCAGGGCATGAAAAATAGTACAGCCATTTGTCAGCTATATGTGGCTGAATCTATACAGGGAGTTCCCAGGGATGTCCTTGTAGTCATTTCATGGATGATATTATGCTTTCACACCCTAGCCTGTCCAATCTTGAGATGGTGTTTGCTCAAGTGTTGCTCCTGAAAAGATTCAGAGAGTTACCCCATATGCCTTCCTGTGCTTTTCTATTTCTGACAGATTTAAGCCCCTGGCCTTCTCCATCATGGCAAAAGAATCCTACTTCCTTGTGGAACTACAATTGTGTGGAACTGTTAACTGGATCAAACCTTTCCTGCCTATTCCATACCAGTAGGTGAGGCACCTCTTTTCTCTCTTGGAGGGGCCTAGCAACCCCTCCCCCAGGGTTAAACTAACATACTACAGAAAGTCATGGCAATCCTTTTTGTATCAACTTTAGGAAGGAAAGCACTCCTGGTCATATTTCTGTGGTCCTTTAAGGGAGTCCTAGGAGTGTTATGGCAGAATAGGCCTCTCATGTGTTGCACCAGGCTCACTCTGATTTACTTAAGGTTACCTCAAAATTTTACATAGGGTTCTGCCTTGTCCTTAAGGCAAGAGGCTTATCAAGGAGAAATTATAACAAGGAACCAGACAAAATAATTCTATCATCCTCCTCACGATATTCGTAATCATTATGGGCAGATTCCGTCACCTATTAAGAAATGGTAGTGGGGTTCACAGGCTTGTTGGATAATTACATGCCACTAGACAAGTGTCTTACTGCTTTGTGCCAGCTGCCAATTACAGTTAAACCCCATAGCTTCCCTAGCTCTTACCCCATTCCCAAGGCAACCATGGCATTTTCTGGTGCCAATAAAACAGATATGGGGTTCTTATCCAAACACCCGGGGGGGGGGGGGGGAGGACACAACCTGTATTCTCCCTAATCCTGGCTTAGTGTAACTGGGTAAATTATTTGGATTCCTGAAAATTTTTGAGTGTTGTCAACAGGAGATAGTTAATATTTTCTCAGATAGCCAATATGTAGTCAAAGCTGTCCGTATCCTGTCCTTTTTTTATATTAAACAGCAAAACAGACCTATACATGTCTGCATGTGATCTATCCAGAAGGCTCTTGAGAATAAAGCACATCCCTGGTTCATCTCACATATAAGATCACATTCTAAATTGCCTGACGCACTAGAAGAAGGAAATGAGAGAATCAATGCCCTAATAATGGCTGTGGACATGGAATTTCTGGAACCAGCAAGAACGTTACACCAGCAATTTCACCTTTCTTTCCAGAATTTACATAAGCTCTTGCCTGAATTGCCTATGTCACAATGTAAGCATCTTGGAAGGTCTTGTGCAACTTGTGTACCTATTCCACCATTGGGTCCCCTTGGCAGAGCAGGAGTTGACCCTAGAGTTCTACTCCCGTGTGCAATGTGGCAAGTGTCACCCATTGCCCAATCTTTGGTAATCTTAGGTATGCACATGTTGTGGAGGATACTTGCTTGGCCTTCATATATGCAGTGGCCATGAAAGGTGAAAGGGCCTCTCATGCTATTAAGGCTATGAAATCAGCAATGTTTGTAATAGGAGAGCCTTGGGCACTCAAGACTGACAATGGACCTGCTCACTCATCTCAGCAGTTCAGAGGCTTTTTATCCTCATGAAGGATCAGTCACTCCTTTGCAGTACCCTATAATCCTCAAGGTCAAGCAATTTTAGAAAGAGCAAATCTGTCCTTGAAGGGAGCACTTGCTCGCGTCACCTCCCCAGAATCCAAAAGGGATCCACACCTAGCCTTGGTGAAGGTTCTGCTCTATGTGAACTTTCTCCCTTTAGTGAAAAAGGGCTGAGCTCTGCTTACAATCATTGGGCATTTTGATGAGGGACACTCCTCTTCCATTGGCTAGATGGAGGGAGCCAATAACCTCTCAATGGCAACCATCCATTCTGCTTCTGATAAGGGAGCAAGGTTATGCTTGTTTTTCCCCCCAGGACACAACTGCACTAACTTGGGTAACCTTGAGAGATGTTCACCTGGCTACAGACCAGGGGGTGATAAAGGAACCAGAAGAAGACCAGGGTATGGAGATTTAATGTGCATACTGTGTTTATTAATTTTTCTTCAGCCGCAGAGGGCTTATGATCTCTGGGCTTTGGTGCCCTGCCCCCAATTCTCTTGTCTGTGGCAGTTAACTACCTGGCTAACTTTGTTCTTTTCTTTTCTAATGTGAGTTTGGATTTGCCATTCATGGACTTAGTCACTACTACAGGATGACTAGAAGGCACCTGGCCCATGAAGGAAATTCTCTGCTTTACCACAAATGTCTTCTCTGTCGGCCCTTATATCCAACTACACAATATAACCATGGGGAACTTTCATGGTAATCTAACTTATGGCACCATGTTAGGCCTGGAACTTCACGTTCCCCTTACTGATTACAAATGCTAAAGGATCCCCAAGCATATCATGTCCACCCCTACCTCACTTTCCAAGAGTCCCTCAAATGCCCACTTTCATGGGACCTCCTATCCTTTGGGAGCACTGCCAGCCTACACAAGGGATGGTGGGCATGTCTGACTAGGATAAAATTGGTTTGGCAGGGTTCCAATTGGTTGGTTAGTTTAGGGCCTCTGAAGGTTTCCACAGGGAGGCAGGATGCTCTTGGGGGTCCCACAAGGCTTCTCTGGACACACACATATATTTATGTTTTTTATACATTTCTAAGGTGTTCTCAGTTTCTCTTGTTTAATTCTTCTTGGAATATTACATAAAGTATATATGCCAAGAGGTCAAAATTTCATAGCAATTCTTTTCTTTTTAAAATCATGTTTTTATATATGTATAGGTGTGTACACGAACAGTTCATTTGCAACATGTATATGCAGGTGTCAACAGATACCAGAGGGCATTTGATCTTAAGCAGCTGCAGTTATAGGTGATTATGATATGCTTAATCTTCATGCTGTCAAACAATCCCAGGTCCTCTCCAGGACAGTAAATACTGCTATGCTATCTCTCCAGATTTCACAGTTCTCTTTTTCAATAATGAAGTTTAGTAATATTCTTTTTCAAATCTTGCTGAAATACTGTTATTGCTAGATCTTGAGTTAACAAGTATCAACCTACCTCCATTATTAAGAATAAAAAAAGCTTCCATAGCTAACATTTGTCTCTAACTTTTAGTGCTTTCAAAATGTAACATTATCACAATTATGTGCATTTTTGTTAATTAACAAAATGACAAAATTCTACATTATGAATACACTTTAAATAATTTAAAATAATATTTTATTTATTATTTTGAATTGATGTGTGCTGCCTAGTATTCATGTTAACAAGAACAGTTTACTGTAGTCAGTTATCACTTTCCACATCTTGGATCCAGGGAATCAAACTCAGGTTCAGATGTGGTGTCAGGCATCTTTACCTCCTTGGCCTTGTGAGTACGTTTTCATACAATAATTAAAGTATATAATTTAGGGACAACTTTGACACTTCCAATCACAATGTGCTTTTAGGACTTTCATTCCTTGTGACGTTTCTACATGTAAACCAAAAATAAGCTTATTCTTTTCCGTATATGATCATTTTAAAGGATGTTCAAAGAAAATAATCTGTCCTCCTCTAAGCACGATCATTTAATAAAGGTGAGAAATGAGGTGGAATAGGACATTTAAATTATAGCACAAGAGTAAGAGAAGTAGACAGAAAAAGAAAGAACGATTATTAAATAAATTATACTTTTAAAAAATGTCAGATTTATTATTCTTTTATCTTTAATATTTAAGGCATTTCTATTATTGAAAATGCTTAATATTTTATATACAAAAGTATAACCCTTGCATTTAAATTGAGCTTACTATAAAGAAGATACTTAATGAAGATAATCATTTTATCAACTCTAAGCAAAAATGATATCTCTTTGAATGACATCATAGAATTATTCTACTCATCTCTGAGAAATTAAAATTATTTAGAAAATCTAGACAATATACTTATCTTTTCAATTTGTTAAGATTTACACTCTATATTAGAATTTTCTTAATAAAATTATTAGAAGATATGTAAGCTGTATGGCAAACACACAGATAAATGAAATCTTGCAAATGAACGTTCTGTTATATGTTTACTTGGAATATTTGTGTATGCCTATAATTATATAATTTCTATAAAATGGAATAAAAAGTTGTCAATCTGAGGGAGCAAGAAGTACCAAAAACAAGTTGGAAGGAGCCACGATAATTTTATCAAGTGAATGTGTACTTAGTTTATATAATTCACAGCAAAATAAGCTAAGTTTTCCAAGTTAGTGTGTGTGTGTGTGTGTGTGTGTGTGTGTGTGTGTGTGTGTGTGTGTGTGTATTCGCGTGATTGTAGGCCTAGAACACAATACTTGTTGTGGCATAATGAATTTCTATCCAATATATATTTTAGTTTAAGAAACCACAAAAGGCACTTATATGGTGTAGCCTTTCAAGGTGTTGAAAACTTAAGTGTTAGATTATGACTTGTCTAATGATATATTATGAGAGTTGTATGATGATTTTTAATTCCTTCTTGGAAAAAATAGACAGAAGATTAAGGAGGCCTTTGCAACTCTGGAGACCCACAAGGCTCTCCCTGAGATTGCATAAGCCTTTAAAATATGTTTAAAAATGAATTTGAGAATTGCTCTTTCTCTGTCTATGAAGAATTGAGTTGGAATTTTGGTGGGGATTGCAATGAATCTGTAGATTGTTCTCAGAAGGATGGCGAGTTTTACTATGTTAATCCTGCCAATCATGAGCATGGGAGGTTTTTCCATCTTCTGAGACCTTCTTCGATTTCTTTCTTCAGAGACTTGAAGTTCTTGCATTACAGATCTTTCACTTGTTTGGTTACAGTCACACCAAGATACTTTATATTGTTTGTGACTATTGTGAAAGGTGTCATTTCCCGAATTTCTTTCTCAGCCTGTTTGTCCTTCGAGGATAGCAAGGCTACTGATTTGCTTGAGTTAATTTTATATCCGGCCACTTTGCTAAAGTTGTTTATCAGCTGTAGCAGTTCTCTGGCGGAATTTTTCGGGTCACTTAAGTATACAATCATATCATCTGCAAATAGTGATATTTTGATTTCTTCCTTTCCAATTTGTATCCCTTTGACCTCTTTTTGTTGTCTAATTGCTCTAGCTAGAACTTCAAGTACTATATTGAATAGATAGGGAGAGAGAAGGCAGCCTTGCATAGTAAATAACTCTATCAAAAAAAAAAAGGCAAAAAAAGCTAAACAGAGAATTCTCAACTGACGAACCTCAAAGGGCTGAGGAGCACCTAAAGAAATGTTCGACATCCTTAGTCATCAGGGAAATGCAAATCAAAACAATGCTGAGATTACACCTCACACCAGTCAGAATGGCTAAGATCAAAAATTCAGGTGGGATTGCAAGCTGGTACAACCACTCTGGAAATCAGTTTGGCGGAATCCTCAGAAATATGAACATAATACTACCTGTGGACCCAGCTATACCACTCCTGGGCATATACTTAGAAGATGTTCTAACATGTAATAAGGACACATGCTCTACCATGGTCATAGCAGTCATACTTATAATAGTCAGAAGCTGGAAACAACCCAGATGTCCCCCAACAGAGGAATAGATACAGAAAATGTGGTACATTTACACAATAGAATACTACTCAGCTATTAAAAACAATGATTTAATGAAATTTTCAGGCAAATAGATGGAACTTGAAAATATCATTCTGAGTGAGGTAACTCAGTCACAAAAGAACAAACACGATATGTACTTACTAATAAGTAGATATTAGCTCAAAAGTTTGGAATATCCAAGATTCAATTCACAGGAACCGTTGAACTGAACATGGGGTACTGGATGGAGGAGGTGGAGAAGGGACTGAAAGAGCTGAGGGAGTTCGCAGCTCTATGGAGGGAGCAAAAGTGTCAACTGGCCTGACTCCCAGGTGCTCCAGAAGACTGGAGACTAAAGAATACATATGGACAATGAGAAGACAGAACCTAAGGATAATAGGTATAGAAGAGAGTGAAGATTCCCAACTTAAAGGACCAGTAAATATCTTCAAGAAAATCATAGAAGAAAACCTCCCTAACTTAAAGAAAGAGATGAACATAAATATACAAAAAGCTTACAGAACCCCTAATAGATTGGACCAGAAAAGAAATTTGTCCCGTCACATTATAGTGAAAACACCAAATACACAAAACAAGGAAAGAATATTAAAAGCAGTAAGGGAAAAAGGTCAAGTAACATATAAAGGCAGACCTATCAGAATTACACCAGACTTCTCACCAGAGACTATGAAAGCTAGAAGATCCTGGGCAGATCTCATACAGACCCTAAGAGAACACAACTGCCAGCCCAGGCTGCTATACCCAGCAAAACTCTCAATTATCATAGATGGTTAAACCAAAATATTCTATGACAAAACCAAATTTATACAATATGTTTCCCCAAACCCTGCCCTACAAAGGATAATAAATGGTAAACATCAGTCCAACGAGGGAAACCACACTCGAGAAAACACAAGAAAGTAATCTTTCAACAAACTGAAAAGAAGATAGCCACACAAACTTAAAAGATACATCGAAAATAACAGGAACCAACAGTCTCTATTCATTAATATCTCTTAACATCAATGGACTCAATTCCCCAATAAAAAGACATAGACTGACAGACTGGATCCATAAAGAGGACTCAACATTTTGTTGCATTCCCGAAACACACCTCCGCGATAAAGACAAACACTACCTCAGAGTAAAGATCTGGAAAACAAGTTTCCAGGCAAATGGTCCCAAGAAACAGGCTGGAGTAGCCATTCTAATATTGGATAAAATTGACTTTCACTCAAAAGTCATCAAAAACGTAAGGAAGGACACTTCATACTCATCAAAGGAAAAATCTACCAAGAAGACCTCTCAATTCTAAACATCTATGCTCCAAATGCAAGAGCACCCACATTCATAAAAGAAACCTTACTAAAGCTCAAAGCACACATTGCACCTCACACAATAA
>CM052706.1:106534959-106550909 GCA_028551405.1 Uromys caudimaculatus | reverse complement strand
GTCGTCTTGGAGTTTGGACCACCAACCAAAGAATACACATCTATGGACCCATGGTTCGGAAGACATATGTGGTAGAGTATGGCCTCGTTGGCCATCAGGGAGAGAGGAGAGGCCATTGGGCTTGAGGGCGTTAGAGGCCCCAGTAAAGGGGAATGTCAAGGTGGGAATATGGGAATGGGTGGGTGGGTGGCTGGGAGGTGGAATTCCCCCATAGAGGCAGGGAGGGTAGGGGATAGGGGCTTTCCAAAAAGGAGACCTAGAAAAGGGGAAACATTGGAAATGTAAATAAATTATCAAAAAAAATTTACACTATTAACTGTTTAAATATGACTTGCAGTAATAAAATTTGTACCTTTAAAATACTATTTAAGATACCGACTTGTGAGCCGGGCAGTGGTGGCGCACACCTTTAATCCCAGCACTTGGGAGGCAGAGGTAGGTGGATTTCTGAGTTCGAGGTCAGCCTGGTCTACAGAGTGAGTTCCAGGTCAGCCAGGGCTACACAAAGAAACCCTGTCTCGAAAAACTAAAAAAAAAAAAAAAAAAAAAGATACCGACTTGTGACTAGCTATTTTTTGTAAACATTCTATTTTTATTATCGCAAAAATGAAAGACTCAATTGTGAAAACAAACAAAACAAAAAAACAAAAAACAAAACAAACAAACAAACAAAAAAGTACATATGGAGGGACCCATGGCACTGGCCACATATATGGCAGAGGAGGGCCTTGTTGGCCATCAGGGGGAGGAGAGGCCCTTGAGCCTGAGGGTGTTAGATGCCCCAGTACAGGGGAATGCCAGGGAGGGAAGATAGGATTGGGTGGGTGGGTGGGTGGGGAATACCCTCATAGAGGCAGGGGGAGAGGGGATGAGATAGGGGGTTTCTAAAGGGGAAACCTGGAAAGGGGAAACATTTTAAATGTAAATAAAATATCATAAAATATGTTTAAAAAGATGAACAATAAACCATGAAAACTTTGAAGTTTTCTCATCTGAGATATATGATTTTGCTACATATTTATAAGACAAATATATCCACAATGAAAATGTACACGTATGTATGATCCACTGTGGTGACAGGCATGTATTTATGGATATGGCATTTTTATCTGGTTTTCATATGAACTGAAGTATTTTAATTGACAAAGATTTCTAAGACAAAAAATTAATGGTGTTCTGTTGACCCATATTCTCTAGACTAAGGCTGTTTCTTTAGTATCACTGAGCTCTTCAAATGGTTTCCTACCACTTTCTCTTTGAAACGATTAAGATCCCGTTCTTCATCTAGTCATTCTACTTGCCCATAAAATTGAATGTGGCAGTTTTTATAAGTATTTATTTTTTACATATTTTTACAACAATCAATTAATTAAACCTTTTTATATTAAAAGAATTTCTCCAGTTTAAAATTTTCTCTTTCATGAGTCTCCTCAATGACATTTCAATGAATTTCCTATTCCCAATATGTTTTTGATATTATCAGTCAGTAAATTCATATTTACTGAGTGAAATGTAAGCAGAATGGTCACTGGTAAGGGCCAAGAGACATCACAAAATTAATCCTGAGGAAATGAGTTTAAATGTGCTTATGGAAATCTACTCTTCAACATTTACTAACATGTACGAGTAAAGAAATATTGTCTTCATGCATCAGCTATATGCTAAAATCATGGCTCAATCTTAGTTAGCCAAAAGTATATGCTTATCACTGTAGCATTTTTTTTTCTATTTGTTGAGAAATATAGTCTCAACAACATTTTTGTGTAAATCCTCAATAAAATATTCTAGCTTCTTTCTTGGGGAAAACACAATACAATGTAACCATTGGAATATAATGAAAGCAAATTATTTAATTGAAAAGAGGTGATTTGGTAGTTTCAATATGTCAATCCAAATATTTATTAACTATATTATGATTAGTTCTTTGAATTGACATTTCCTGACAATGCAATTTTAATTTGAAAATGTGTTAAGGGCGTATCATCATACAAATTAAGGAAGATTGGCATCTTCTGTTTTACCAGCATCATACAAATGGTATGGTTAATCAATTAATCATACACAAACTAGCCCCCTTAAAAAGTAGTTTAACTGTATAATTTCTAGAAGAAAATGACAAAATATATAGAAAACCTTTATAGAAAATAAAACATTGCATTATAGAACATATGCATTCATATGACAATACCAAAACCAAAATGTTTAAGTATTACCATGACCCAAGAAATATAAACCAAATCCATAGTTATTTTTCTACTCATATTTTTAAATGTGTTTTACATTTGGTATTTAGTACTGGGTAACATTATGACAAGGAGTCTACGCCATTAAATAACACATAACTGTTACAACTTCATAAATCATCCAAGTTGCTAATTTCCTTTATTGGGCTCTACTTTTCTCTTATGTAGAAAATAATACATAATTCCATGGCTTATGAATGGAGATATATTTTCTATTTTATTTCTGATAAAAATACATTAAAAGTAATGCTTTCAGACGCTTAATGGTTAATGAAACTCTGTCAATTCAAGTGTATACTTTGAAAGGCTACTGATATAACACTGATAATGATAATATTTATTGATAATGTAATTAGTATTTGATAATGTTTTTAAAAGAAAACAGAAATAAAATAAAAATAGAATATGAGAATAAAGATAAAATATACCTAGAATGTTCGCACTATGTGATGAAGGTATAGATGTTTATGTATTCTTGTGTGTTTAAATTTTTGACTTTTACAACATCTTAAGATGTACATTACTTATCTAATCAAGAGAAACTATAAACAGACAGGTTATATTTAGGTGACTATAAGACTTCATGAAGAACAAAGTGATTTCTAAATCCAATCTAAGGACTGAAGCATTTCTTTATCAAATCCAGATGGCAAGGCTTCTTATACTAACATAATGGTTGTGTATAAAAATGATATAAAACAGGATAAATATTTTATGTATAATTATATAAGTTGAAAACCAACTCTTGAGATAATTGTTTATTAATTGAATAAGGAGACCTGAAAAAAGTCTTGAAATTTATGCCCCATAAAAGAAGGAAACTGTCCCAATTTGTTTAACACATTCCAGAAAGAAATAGTCTATCACATGTGTAAATAATGTCATTAACTTCTGATGAAGTAACTGTGTTTCTGTATATATTTCAAAAAAATTCAGAGTAGGTAAAATTTATGTGCTAAAGTAATAATTTCTTCTTAAAATTAGTGCTACTTAGACTAAAATTTCTTGTTTGATGATAATTTAGAAAATAAATTAACTATAACACAAGAGTCCAACTCTATTTTTTCTCAATAATATGTGACTAAAAGAATATGTAAATTCTGAGTAAAATGTAAAGGAAAGATACCTGAATCATATAAGATCCTAGGACATCCAACACATCAAAAGAATAGAAACACGTATGTTCAGTTTGTATACTTGATTTGAAATAAACATTTAAGCGATTTTCTCTAGATTGTGATATTATAGATATTTTTATAACTCTATTATGTTTTATGACTAAAGTAATAAATATGTGTTTATTTTTGTGGTAATTTGGGGACATATTTTAGTAATCATTTTTCTTCAAATATTTCTTTATGTTAGCAATCAATATAATATTATTGTTTTGGTATTCTCTATATACAAATATTTGAGCGTGTTGGTATACTCTTTCTTTATTTCTTCCACTCCCCAGTCACTTTTCCTAGACTCTAGTCCCCATCTTGCTGGTTGATCCCTTTGTCCCTGTCAACAGTCTTCCTTCTGCTTTCAGGTCACAGCTATTCCATTAGGCTCTCTTTTACCTATTTCACTTTATAAAGATCTCATCTTGAGCTACTTTCATAATCTGTTTTCATGTATGTGTGTGCTTGTGTATGGCACATGTACACACACACACACACACACAAACACACATACACACATACACAGTTTAAATCTTGATATGACATATTAGTGAAAACAGGCTGGAATTTTCCTTCCTTAGTCTATCTTTAAAAAAGTAATCTATAGTACTCTGATTTTCCTAACAATGCCACCATTTCAATTTACCTTACAGAAGATAAAAACTTAGTTGTGAATATGTACCACATTGTTGTATGTTGATTGGTGCTTAGTCTGATTGTACATTTTGGCTATGGTGAATAGTATGGTTTTCTGTAGATTCTTAGATTCTTCCAGGTATACACCATGAAGTGCTATAGTGAGCTATATCGAAGACTGATATTTAGTTTTATAAAGAATTTTCATATAGATTTCTAGAATAGCTGTACTAGTTTACAATCCCATCATCAGTAACTATGTGATTTTATATCTTCATAATCTAGCCATCATAGTTTTTCATTGATTTTCTTGATGATTTCTTCATTCTAACATTGGCATGATTGAATCTCTAATCAGTTCTAATTTTCATTTTTTCTCTGATTGGTACAGATCTTGAACATTTTTACAAAGATGTGTTGGTCATTTGAATTCTTGTTTTAAGAACTGTTTGTAAGATTCATTTATTGATTAGTTGACATTTAAATGTTTTTCATTGTTTTATGTAGTATAGATCTCCTGATGTATATACAGGATCCAATGTGTTTCCTAAGATGTCTGGTATAACTCTGGGTTATACTCCCTTTGTTGTATCAAGATTTTTAGTTTCCTGAATCTTATTTGTCAATTCTGGTGATTGTTAAATGTGGGTAGATTCCTCTACATAAGTTCTTACCTGTGTTGCAAATTTTAGAATTATTTTGAGGGCATTTTTCCAAAGTTTCCTTTTAGCAGTTTTACTGTTTTAGGCTTTAATGTGTTTGATCCACTTTGAATTGTTTCTCTCTCTCTCTCTCTCTCTCTCTCTCTCTCTCTCTCTCTCTCTTTCTCTCTCACAAACACACAGAGACTCTCTCTCTCTCTCTCTCTCTCTCTCTCTCTCTCTCTCTCTCACACACACACACACACACACACACATCTGTGTGTGTTATTCAGTTTCCGCAGAATTATTTCTCAAAAAGAGTACTTCTTTCCCAGTGTATGTTTTGGGCACCTTCCCCAAAACTGAGCAGGCTGTAGCTGTGCATTTATTTCTGGCTGATGGGGTCCATTTCTGTACAAAGCTGTGTCTGTGATGGGACCCACAGAGAATTTACTGTGGCTCTGAGTATATTTTGAGAACAGAATGTGATTATTCTGGCCTAACTCTTTTTGCTTAGGACTCTTCTGGTTTTTCAAAGCATTTGCGCTTCCACATGAAGTTAGAGAGCATTTTCCTGGTTGTATGAATTATGTTCCCTATTAGTAGATGATACAATTCACGAAGTAGAACAGCTCAAAATTTTACCAGAAACCTCTGAGATCTGCCAAGGACTTCTGAGAAATTAGTTGATAGAAAATATAGAAATCAGCATTTTTTTTCAATACACCAGTAGTGAACTTGTTCAGAAAGAAATAATATTGTCACATTCATTTTCTATTATACAATACCTACAAATGAATGAAACAAGAGATAGCAGATCTCTAGAATGAAAATCTGAAGCACTGGAGACAGAAGTTAAGGAAGATATTAGAAAATGAAAAGGCCTACCTCATGGTTATGTTACTGAACACAATCTACGTATTCAGCATCCCATCAAAACTCCAACTATATTCTCCACAGAGCAAGAAACCTTCACTGTTAAGAACACAGAAAAATTTCAATAACAGTATATTGACTCCTGCTGTATTCCACAGTCAATTTTTCCTGTTATTAATATTTTGCAATATTATAGTACATTTCTTGTGATTAATGAACCACTACTTCTAATTTATTTTTAATTTGTCACTAATTTATTTAGATAGTCTCAGCTCTACTCTCCTTCTATGCCTGACTCTAAGTGGGGCCCCACGCTAAGTTATATATCTCTGTCCTTGCCATTCGTATGAGTTTCTCTACTATTCCTTTTTCTAATGACCTGGACTATGCTTAGGAGTTTTAGGTAGGATTTTAAAAAAAGAATGTTCCAATTTTTTTTCTTTTAAAGAAAATCTATGTCGTTAAGCAGATGCTATGTATTCGAAGAGGCATGCCCCATGAAGATAGTACTATTGTTTTTGGTCACATAGTAAGTAGGATATATGCTATGGTCACAAATTATTGCTATTTTTTTCTGACCTTGAACACCAGATCTGAGGTGTATTTTCTTGGATTTTTTCAATGTGCAGTTACTGCCCCTTCAGCTCTGCATTCCCAGGGACAGCTTTTGAAAATGGAGTTATGAGTGCAGCCCTCACTGCTGAAGTAGGAAGCCAAAATCTGACCTTTGTAAACAGCTTATCTATATCAAATTTTCAGAGCTCTTCTGCTTGAGAAAGTTGCCTCTTTGTTGTTTTTCAATTAATTAATCAAATACATTACTTTTATGTTTAAATGTCATATCAACAAAAATAAATCTATTTTTATTAATATATGCAATTTACTGAATGTTTAATTTCTCTTTAAAAATATTTTAATGGATATTTTATGTATTAAAATTTCAGATGTTATCCTCTTTCCCAGTTTCCCCTCCAGAACCCCCCTCTGCCATCCCCCTCCTCCTGCTTCTATGAGGATGTTCTCCCTCCCACCCAACCACGCCCACCTCACTGCCCGGGCATTCCCCTACCCTAGGGAAGCAGGCCTTCACAGGACCAAGGGCTTCTCCTCCTATTGTTGACAGACAATGCTATCCTCTGCTACATATGCAGCTGAAGCCATGGGTCCCTCCATATGTATGCTTTGGTTGGTGGTTTATTCCATAGGAGCTCTTGGGGGTCTAATCACTTGATATTGTTGTTCTTCTGTTGGGGTTGCAAACCCTTCAGCTCCTTAAATCCTTTCTCTAACTCCTCCATTAGGGACCCCGTGCTAAGTCCAATGGTTGGGGCTGCAAGCATCCACCTCTGTATGTCAGGCTCTGGCAGAGCTAATCTTGTTGGGTCCTGGGAGCCTCTTGCTTTCCTGGCATCTGGAACTTTCTTGTGACTACCACCAGATCCCCATCCCCCATTGCTACACACCTCTGTTCAAATTCCTGACCCTCTGTATATCATCCCTGACTCCTCTCATACCTGATCCTGTCCTCCTTTCCCCCTCCCTCTCCTCCTCCCAAGTCCCTCTTACCTTCTACTTCCCATGATTATTTTGTTTTCCCTTCTAAGTAGTTCTGAAGCATTCACATTTTGGTCTTCCTTCTTCTTGAGCTTCATATAGTCTGTGAATTGTATGTTGGGTATTCTGAGCTTTTGGGCTAATATCCACTTATCAGTGAGTGTATACTATGTGTGTTCATTTGTGACTGGGATATCTCACTGAGGATGATATTGTCTAGTTCCACACATTTTCATAAGAATTTCATTAAGCCATTGTTTTTAATAGCTGAGTAGTATTCCATTGTGTACCACATTTTCTGTATCCATTCCTCTGTTGAGGGATATCTGGGTTCTTTCTAGCTTCTGACTATGATAAATAAGGCTGCTATGAACATAGTAGAACATGTGTCCTTGTTATATGTTGGAGCATCTTTTGGGTACATGCCCAGGAGTGGTGTAGCTGGGTCCTCAGATAATACTATGCTCAATTTCCTGAGGAACTGCCAGACTGATTTCCAGTAGTTGTAACGACTTACAATCCCATAAGCAATGGAGGAGTGTTCCTCTTTCTCCACATCCTTGCCAGTATCTGCTGTCACCTGAGTTTTTTATCTTAGCCATTCTGACTGGTGTGAGGTGGAATCTCAGGGTTGTTTTGATTTGCATTTTCCTGATGACTATGGATGTTGAACATTTCTTTATGTGCTTCTCAGCCATTCAATATTCCTCAGTTGAGAATTCTTTGTTTAGGTGTGTACCCCATTTTTAATAGGGTTATTTGGTTTTTTGGAGTCTAACTTCTTGATTTATATATTGGATATTAGCCCCCTATTAGATGTAGGATTGGTAAAGATCTTTTCCCAATATGTTGGTTCCATTTTGTCCTATTGACAGTGTCCTTTGCCTTACAGAAGCTTTGCAATTTTATGAAGTCCCATTTGTCAGTTCTTGATCTTAGAGCATAAGACATTGGTGTTCTGTTTAGCAATTTATCCCCTGTGCCCATGTGTTCATGTCTCTTTCCAATTTTTTTTCTAGTAATTTCAGTGTATCTGGTTTTATATGGGGGTTTCTGATCCATTTGGACTTGAGCTTTGTACAAAGAGATATGAATGGATAGATTTGCATTCTTCTACATGCTGACTGCAAGTTGAACAAGCACCATTTGCTGAAAATGCTGTCTTTTTTCCGATGGATACTTTTAGCTCTTTTGTCAAAGATCAAGTGACTACAGGTATGTGGGTTCATTTTTGAGTCTTCAATTCACTTCTATTGATCATGCTGCCTGTCACTATAGCAATACCTTGCAATTTTTATCAGCATTGTTCTATAATACAGCTTGAGGTCAGGGGTGATGATTTCCCCAGAGTTCTTTAATTGCTGAGAATAGTTTTTGCTATCTTGGGTTGGGGTTTTTACAAAAGAATTTGCAAATTGCTCTTTATAACTCTATGAAGAATTGAGCGAGAATTTTGATGGGGATTACATTGAATCTACAGATTGCTTTCGGTAAAGTGGCCATTTTTACTATATCAATACTGCCAATTCATGAGCATGGGAAAATTTTCCATCTTCTGTGATCTTCTTAGATTTCTTTCTTCAGGGACTTGAAGTTCTGTTCATACAGAGCATTCACTTGCTTGGTTAGTGTCACAACAAGGCATTTTATATTATTTGTGACTATTGTGAAAAGTGTCCTTCCCCTAATTTCTTTTTCAGCCCATTTATCCTTTGAGTATAGGAAGGCTACTAATTTGAGATAATCTTATATCTAACCACTTTGCGGAAGTTGTTTGTCAGGCTTAGAAATTTGTTGGTGGGATTTTTGGACTCACTAAAGAATACTATCTTATCATCTGCAAATAGTGATATTTTGACTTCTTTCTTTTCAGTTTGTATTCCTTTGACCTCCTTTTGTTGTCTAATTGTTCTGGCCAGGTCTTCTTGTACTATATTGATTAGTTAGGGGAGAGTGAGTAGACCCTTGTCTACTTTCTGATTTTAATGGGATTGCTTCAAGTTTCTCTCCATTTAGTTTGATGTTGGCCACTGGTTTGCTGTATCTTGCTTTTACTATGTTTAGGTGTGGGCATTGAATTCCTGAACTTTCCAAGAGTTTTATCATGAAAGGGTGTTGAATTTTGTGAAATGCTTTCTCGGCATCTAATGAAATAATCATGTGGCTCTTTTCTTTGTGTGTTTTTTTTAAATATAGTGGATTATATTGATTGATTTCAGTATATTGAACCATACCTGCATCTGTGGGATAAAGCCTACTTGATCATGATGGATGATTGTTTTGGTGTGTTCTTGGATTTGGTTTGTGAGAATTTTATTGAGTATTTTTGCATCAATAAATTGGTCTGAAGATGGAGACTGGAAGGATCCCGTTTCTGGCTGTTCCACAGTTCCTGTGCCATGAAATTTAACTTCAACTTCAAAAAATTTTTATAAAGACTTGCTTTTATTTCTTGGAAAAATAAAATCCTGAAATATTTAATAGTATGCAGAATATACTTAAATAACAATATACTTTTCTTATTTTTATTTAATATTTGAAAACTTACAGAGTAACATGTAAGAAATACAAGCACTGGATTTCAAAAACGACTAATACATATTAGTGGAAAGAAACATTATATTACAAATTTGACATTTCATCGCTACTTAGTATATCATATATTAGACCTAAATATAAATGATGTTTGCTGTATATCAAATTAAATTGGCGTGTTTAATCATATGACCTAGTAGAAAAAAGATTATACTGCTGAATATGAAATTCATTTATGGTTACCCACAATCAAACTAACATGATTTTATAATGCTACTACTTAAAGCCAATACATCAGAGAAAGAGGAAATCTGACAGGAATCTTAAGTAAGTAGTTTACCTCTTATCTCATCTTTAGTTGTTGCTGTCCCACTCTTATGCTTTCTGTAATATAATTGTTGAAATAAGAACCAATATCAAAAATATTAACAAGTAAAACCTGCATATGTTTTTATGGGCCTGAAAAAATAATAACCCCAGTCCTGAAAGTCTCCTCCTCTGTCTCCTCCTCCTCCTTGCCAAAATTAGACGTAAAAATATGAGATTTGCTATCAATCTGTAGTTATTTTTCTCTTTGCTTTACCTCTTCACTGTAGAGTTATTATTTTCTAGAGAGCAAATCCTTGCATCAGGATATAAGTAAAATCCCAGCCTGCAAATGTACAATTACCAAGTATTTAAACATTTGGGTTCTTTTCCCAATCATAACAAAATTGTTAACAGTATTTAAGTCCTGTTTTTATATTTGGGAAAATATTTAGTTGTATTAGAATAGGTACAATAATTAACACATAATAAATCTTGGGCATCTGACTCAGTTTAATTGCTTGTGATACTGTACAATAACTTATAGGTGATGAATAATGAAACAAGGATAGAACTCTGTATAAAATCACTGCATATGCATATATCTTATGATTATGGATGGTATTATAAATGTACACATACACACTCACAAACAGCACACACATTCTCAAATATGGAAATAGTATCTAGGATTTATTATACTAGTATTTAAAACAATTTGCTAGATTTCATCTTTAATATTTGTGAATTTTAAATTCAAAGGTAAGGCCAAGATATTCTAGTGCCTTGGAAATCGCTTATGGACAACTATAAATTTTCTTTTTCCATTTAGCTAAAAAAAAATGAGGTATTAAAATTCACCATGGCAAAATATGTCAAAAATAAAGATAATCAGGAAAATCATTTTTATAAGCATTTGAGTTTTATCTGTCATTCCTGTATCCATTTACCTATGCATCTATATATCTATGTATGTATGCATGTATGTCTGTGTCTATCAATTATTTATCTAACATCTATCTTTAATCTGCCTCTCTCTCTCTCTTTGTCTCTCTCTCTCTCTCTCTCTCTCTCTCTCTCTCTCTCTCTCTCTCTCTCTGTGTGTATGTACCAATATATCCTACAACTAGCATTCAGAATCTAATTTTAGATAAATAGGTCTAGATTTACTGACCTTTATGTCATATAAAGACAGATGCAATCAGATGTATCAGGGTATTAGCAGCTTAACATAATAACACTTGTTAAAATTATTACTTGAGAATAGCTGTCAGCATCTTTTTAAATTCAAAACCAACAACATATCTTTGACTACTGATTGTGTTTAAAGTATTTCCTATATGATAGATTCATACTGACAAGACAGAGATACAGTCTCAGCCCCTAGTTAAACAAGCACCTAACATACAGAAAATATATACATTCACAGAATGTAGTCATCAATAATCATACCTATTAGAATGTTTAAATATTACCATATTCAAACCAAATTGATCTTACAATTTGGGAATTCACTTTATATTATACTTATAACAATTACTTATAATTATAGTTTCATGAATTTGATAACCTCTTCTATGTTGGGTTAAATGTTGGGGTGAGTGTCCTGCCTCTGTCCCCAGGGCTTGAGCCTCTGGGAGTGGTGGGACATGGGAAATTTAACTGTGCTCACCCCATGAAATTGCTGGGTGGGTGTTGAGCTGTGAGAAGCCACATGGGACACCGCTCAGGGGTGGGGGAGCACAGCCTGGGGGGTCCCAGGGACTGCACAGAGCCAGCTTCATCTGGTTCTCTGGCTCTTGGGCATCCCAGGCACCACTGGATGCTGCCGAAGAGCTGAGAACTGAGTGGGGGCCTGCCTGTGCTGAGGGGGGGAAGGCAGGGAGGAGAGCGGTGGGGTCCCACTGGAACCACTGTTCGCATCTTGCTGCCAGCTAGCTGGTTGGCTTGGTTTGGTGGCAGCCATGACTGGGAGCATGGCGAGGCCTTCTGAGGGAGACTGGATGCGGCTCTTTAGACAAAGGCCTGTTCCATCATTCCCCATGGCAGATCCCGATGAAGAGAGACAGTCCCTGGTTTTAGGGCGTTTATTGTCATGGCAGAGAGTGGCAATGAGTGAATTCGTACCCCAAGATATCAGGGAGGGCAAGATTGAAATACTTTTGCAGGGAGGAGTGGCTGGGAAAGGGGAGTAGCTAAGCCTCTAGGTGCCTCATTAGAATGGGGACGTCTTGAGGCTATGGACCACACCTCTACCTGTATGTGACTGATGGTCATAGGCCTATGGAGAGCTTCGGCCTCATGTCAGGAGCCTGGGGTCCAGGAGCAAGGCAAAACGCCTACTGTCCCCTGTAGGGTTAGCCCCCAGTGGATCACTGGGGTTTAAGCCTTAGCTTAACCAGAAACCAGGCTGCATTTCATGGTATCACACTTCTAGACTCCAAGGATAGCTACACTAATATACATATACCCTGCCAGACACATGAAAAACTAAAACAAATACATATAGATGAAAAAAGTATATATATATATATATATATATATATATATATATATATATATATATGAAAAATCCTTCTATACAACTGTGCAATAATTTCCTGCAGAAATTTGTGGTGAAAATGAAGTAATATCCAAACTGCTGAAAAGTCAAACTATGAAAAGGTAGTATTTCAAAACTGTTTTTTCAAATTATCTATCCCACTGTACTAGATAAGACTTATACTTCTGCAATGCAACACTATGACTAAAAGGCAAGGGAGGAAAAGATTTATTAACCTTATATCTTCACATTCATGTACATCACCAAAGGAAGTCAGAACAAGAACTCAAATAGGCAAGGAACCTGGAGACAGAAGCTGAAGCAGTGGCCATGGAGGGTGACACTTATTGGCTCACTGTCCATTGCTTTCTCAGCCTCCATTTTTATAGAACCCAGGACTACCAGTCCAGAGATGGAACCACCAAGTATAGGTGAGCCCTCCTCTACTACTGATCACTAATTAAAACAATTCCTTACAGCTGGATCTTATGGAAGCATTTTCTCAATGGAGGCTCCTTCCACCCTCATGACTCTAGCTTGCATCAAGTTATGAAACTAGTCAGTATACTCTCTCACTACAACTTCTTCTATTATCCATTTCTGGTTTTCCAAAAAACAAAACAAAACAAAAAAATCCTAAGTTCTTATTTTTTTTTATTATGCTTGTATATTTATATTTGTGTGTATACATATGTGGATGTCCATATGAATGAAGGGTTCTGTCTTGCTCTTGACCATACTAATCCTCTGAGACTGCGTTTCTCTGGAGCTTGTGTTATTTTAGAACTAGGCTGGTGACCAGAAACATCAGGATTTCCCTTGTTTTAATAAATATTTACATATGACTACTTATGTCAACCATCTTTTCAAATCATACAAGCAACTTGTGAGTATATCCCTTGTAAAATATCTTCTCAAAATTGTCTGTTTCTATCTGGTACACTGCCTAGAGAGTGGTGGGAATGATTCTCAGAACTCTGTCTGTGGTAATCTTAGGGATGGGGGTCCATGTCCAAATTTTTCTTTGATTATATGATATATTTTTACCTTTCAGCCTTCTAATTTAATAAATGGTCTATATAAAGTAGAAAAATAAAGTCCTCTGAGGAAAAAAATATTGTCTGTTTCTAATAGTGAATTGTCCTCTTCTATTGTCTTTTAGTCTGAATAGCAAGAATTTTAAGTATGTGATTTACAATTATCTCGTCCCATTTATAATGATTTTTCTGCTTTTACTGGAAGATGGATCCAGAAAGGAAAGACTTTTTATTAAAAAAAAAAAATTGAGCCAGATTTTTAGCCTGAGGTGATTTAGTTTTTATGCTATATAAATGAAATGATCGCTGATCTAGTGTAAATATTTTCTTTCAAAAATTTTATAATTTCCAGGTGTAGTTTCATTTTGAATTATTATTTAAGAGAATTTTATAAGATTGTCTAAAACTTATATTTGAGAATATTAATAGGATATATTATCAGCAATAAAAGTAAATAGATATATTTTATGAGAAATTGTTTTAAATATTTCATTGAAAATAAAGTACAGATTCAGATAAACTAGATTCAGTATTTGTTCTAAGGTAATAGTTATATATCTTTAAATTCTTTAAAATTTGAAGCTATCAAATGATGATTTGGCAACCACTGATTATCACATATAGCTATGGAATTTTGAACATTTTTATTTGTTTTCTTTTAGATAGGCTTGTACTTTGTAGTCCAGTCTAACAAACTTCAGAAATTTTTTCTATCTCAGCTTCCCAAATGCTGGAATTACAAACATTAAACATCACTGTTGGCACAAAATCTTCCATTTTCTCCACCAGTACTCATTTACCACAGAATAAACAGGAGGCCTTTCAACTAACAATCAATGTCTAACAATTGGAAGGCTTTGTGCATATTTATAATACTAGGAGCCTTAAGCATAGGATAGAGTTCAAGGAGTCCTGAATGGGTTGTATGTAGTGAAACACTGTCCAAAAGACTAAAATAAAAGTTGAAGTACCTTTATAGATAGTGCAAGAACTGAACTGATAATTTTGAAGTTATTAACACAGGGCTTCAAATACAAGGTTCCTAATCTTTCTTTAATCATCTCATTTCAGGTAGAGGAGATTGCCCAACAATAGAGAAAATTAAAGCTACTTCATTAAAGAATGTAAATTTAAAAAGTCATTATAATTTATTGTTGATTAAATATTTACTCTACATCACTTTCCTCCTATGATTTTCATAGGTAAATTTAACATGTCTGATTTAGTCTCCAGCTTAGTAAGATTATACTGGGCTGAAATCTTCCATTAAAACCAGGTAACTAGTGCTTAAGGGAGTAGTTCAAATGGAAGGATGAAGTGATATGTTCAGGACTTGACACTGATGTTAAACACAGACACACACAGACACACACAGACACACAGACACACAGACACACAGACACACACACACACACACACACACACACACACAAATACACACACCCCTTCATTCATAGGCTTCAAAATCCATGTTTGAACTATGCCGTCAGGAGAGTGAAGCACCCTCAATCATGAATCTTGACATGGCAGATAAAATAATGTCCCTCTTACTTTGCCTAATAAACACACCCCAATTCAAATATTAAATTTAGAATTCAAAATTTTCAAAGACAAATGATCATCTTTCAAAAACTGACATTGGCTTTTCTAGAATGGAATTCATTATCACAAAGTCAAATGGGCAACAGAAAATTTGCACCTGTCTTTTGTCCACTGTCATAGTTTTTCCAGTAAACACTGCTCTGACTCTGGTGTTTGTGCCACCTGCTGAATGTCATTCAGCTAGATAAACTTGGCAGGGTTGCAAAAACACAGATTCCTTATTATTATTCACAGTTGTGTCAGAATCTGCTAAATATTGCAAATGTAGAGATATTATAAGCGCCTCTACTTTTTTCCAATTGTAGAAAAAAAAAAAAAAGAGCAATGCGTGCTCTTCCAAGTTTTTAGCAATGTTTATTGAGATTTGTAAAATAATAGACTGGGAAAGAAAGGCATTGTGTTGCTAGTGCACTCTTTTCCAGTGCGTTCTTTCCATCTTTTAATTTGAACACCAAAAAAGTAAGCCTTAATGGACTGCAACCTTCGCTTATTTCATTATTAAGTAATGAACCTCCAAAGAGGATTCCAATGACTTCTTTTATTAGTGTATATTAGCTATATGTGATGATAGGTTTATTAATACCTCTTTACACACTTACACAATATATACTGTATTCCTCACTTTTCACTTTCTCATCCACTTTCCCTCCCACTGGTTAATTTTTCCTTCCCAAGTAGCCTGTTCTCTACTCATCTTTTTTTTTTTTTTTAATATATTATTTACATTTCAAATGTTTTCCCCTTTCCAGGTCTCCCCTTTGAAAACCCCCTATTCAGTCCCCTCCCCCTGCCTCTATAAGGCTATTGGGGGG
>CM052706.1:106492277-106534459 GCA_028551405.1 Uromys caudimaculatus | reverse complement strand
ACTACAGTTATAACAGCTAAAGGAAGAAAAGGAACATCCAAGCTTTTATTAGTGCTAAAAAAGCGAGGAAACAACTTAGCATCATGACGTATTGGCATGGGTCTCCAGCAGAAAGGTCATCAGAATCCAAATTTAAAAAATTAAGGGTAAATAATGCTAATGATATTCTCTCTTTTAGTGTTCTGCCATGACCTATTCCCCCTTTTTGTTTACGATGGGCACGTTCCACAACGCCCTGACCTTGGGGGTTATAGGGAAGGCCATGATTAATGGAGACATCCATTTGATTACAAAAGGCCACACCTGAAACAAGCACCAAGGCTTCCTCCTTTTTTCTGAGTCAATTGCATAACAGCAGCTGCAAGGCCAGCATTAGTTAGAGGGCCTCCTAATTCCCGGCAAACCTTCATCCAGCAATGGAATCGCATTCTCTCAGAAACCTCTCCAACGTGCTTTTCCTCATCTCAAGTTCCTTAGACAAAAGCAGCTCCTGAAGAGCCATAAAAATTGGACGAGAAGGGGAAGACCCCATCCTGACAAAAATTCAATGTACTATACACTTTAACTTTCAGTTCACTGTGTCCGCGAACTTTCCATGCTCACTTCCGCGAACACACATTGCCAGTTATTCCGCGGTCTTTATAGTCCCATCTTACCCTGGGAACTTTATTGCCACTTATCCGCGGTCCTTATAGTCCCACCTTACCCTGGGAACTTTCCAGCGCTGCCCCCTGACTGCAGGAAGTTCTGATCTCTCAAAAATAGGTCCCCGTACGGGCCACCACTTGTCGCGTCTCCTCGACCATGGAGAAAAACGCAACGACCGAGATCTTCTTCAAGCAGTTTATTCAGGTCCCTTCTACAAGCTTGCTTCTTTACTTACCTTTTTTCTTCTGTTCTTCTCCTCTCCTGCCCCTTCCCCTTGTCCCTTAAATAGTCTACAATCCTCCAACCATAATCCACCATGTAGGTTCTGCAGATAGGCTACTCTAAAGCGGAAGCTATGTAATTCACCACCCACAGCCATAAGGAAAATGTTTACCACCTGCAGGGTGGCATCAGGCAGGAAACCGGCACCATCTTTAAGGCACGGCAGCAGCTCCTTACAAAACCCTTTTCTAGCACAAGTCTACGTATTGTTAAGATCTTTGTCACAACATCAAGAAAGTAACTAAGGCAGGTGGTGAGGGATAATTTAAGAGTGGTTTAAGAGGCCACTATGAACGTAGTGGAACAGGTGCCCCTGTGGAATTGTGGGGAATCTGTTGGGTATATTCCAAGACTGGTATTGCTGGGTCTTTAGGTAGATCTATTTCCAATTTTCTGAGGAACCTCCAGTTAAATTTCCAGAATGATTTTACCAGTTTGCAATCCCTCCAGCAATGGAGGAGTGTTCCACTTTCTCCACAACCTTGCCAACATGTGTTGTCATCTGAGGTTTTGATCTTAGTCATTCTGATTGGTGCAAGGTAGAACCTCAGGGTCATTTTGTTTTGCATGTCTCTGATCACTAAGGACTTTGAACATTTCTTTAGGTGTTTCTCAGCCATTTGAGATTCCTCTGTTGTGAATTCTCGGTTTAGTTCTATACCCAATTTTTTGATTGGGTTGTTTGGTTTCTTGGTGGTTAGATTTATGAGTTCTTTATATATTTTGGATGTTAGCCATCTATTGGATGTGGGATTAGTGAAGATTTTTTTTCCCAATCAGTAGGTTGCAGATTTATTTGTCTTATTGATATGTCCTTTGCCTTATAAAAGCTTTCCAGTTTCATGAGGTCCCATGTATCAATTCTTGATCTTAGAGCATGAGCCATTTGAGTTCTGTTTAGGAAATTTCCCCCTGTGCCAATGAGTTCAAGGCTCTTTCACACTTTCTCTTCTATTATATTGAGTTTATCTGGTTTTATGTTCAGGTCCTTGATCTCCTTGGACATGAGGTTTGTTCAAGATGATGAATATGGTTCTATTTTCATTTTTCTACGTACAGACAGCCAGTTAGATCATCACCATTTATTGAAGAAGCTTTCTTTTTCTCCATTGTATATTTTTGGCATCTTTGTCAAAGACCAAATGTGTGTAAGTTTGTGGTTTTATTTCTGGATCTTCAATTTTATTCCATTGATCAATCTGTCTGTCTCTGTTCAAAAAGTTTAGGATGTTACAAAGTCTGAGAAAATGGTTCCTTATTTTAATTGAATATTGTGTTGACAATATTACAAATATGAGAGGTAGTCATGGAGCTGCAAGAAGTTGTAGGAAGCCAGAGTTAATATTATAAGACTACATTTTAAAGACATAATAATTTATTTATGTTACTATACAAGTTTATAAAGCAAATTATTGACAGTAGACAAGATGCTGAATTTCAGGAGTTGTTGGAAATCGGCAAACATGAATCCATGAGTTGTTGACTATTTGTCTAACTTGTAAGTTGTCCATATTTTTAATCATCTTTGTTTTTAATTTATTTGAATGAATTGTAAAGTTCATCTTCCAGAAAAAGGAAATTCCTAAGCATAGTAAAGGCAATTTACAACAAGCTAAAAGCCAACACCAACTCAAATGTAGTGAAATACAAAGCAACTCTACTAATATCAGGAAAAACACAATATTATTCACTCTTTCCATATCTATTCAATATAATACACAAAGTCTCAGATAGAGCGATAAAACAACTGAAGGTGATCAAAAGTATGCCATTTGGAGAGGAAGAAGTCAATGTATCTTTATTTACAGATGATAAGATAGTACAATGTGCAAACACTGATGAGTGTAATATACCATATAAACAGATTGAAAAACAAAATTGCAGAATTATATTCTTAAATGAAGAAAAGGCTTCTGTCAAAATTTAACAGCCCTTGATAAAAGTCTTGAAGAGACTAAGGATACAAGAGACATATCTAAAATAATATAGGTGATTTACTGCAATCCCACATCCAAAATCCACCTAATGGAGTTGAAGTCATAGTGTCCTATTGTCTAAAGTCATATCCATTAAGTTCCCTGAATATGGACCAGTATAGCTGGTGCCTACATGGAGTCTTCCCTCATAGGTTCTAGTGTTTTTGGTAAAAGAAGTTGCTCTACAAGCTACCAAAAGAGATATGCAAACAACAACCCAGCTACAACACTTTTGACCTACATTTTGTCCTGCCTCTAAAACATACTAGGTCAATAGTGGCAAAGAACTTGTGGGAGTACCCAACTAATGTCTGATTTGATTTAAGACCCAGTTCATGAGATGGAACCCATAATTGGCAATGATTGGTTGACCAAGAACCAGAGACTATATAATAATCCAAAGACAACTATATAATCCAGAGACATAAGGAAAAATCAAACACTACCAGTTAAAAATAATGTATGAAAAAAATGACTCTTAATAATACTTTCCTGTACTCATAGGGCAGTACCTTATTAAATCATACTCAGAGAAGCTTTTCTTCTGCAGCAGAAGGGAACAGCTATAGGGAGAGATCTGCTGTCAGACATTACATGGAGAGAGACCTTAGAACACACAGCTCTAGGAGGGATGCTTCTATCAAATTCTTCTTCTCAGAGCTCAGGGAGCACCCTGGAAGTGAAGGCAGAAAGTGCTAGAGGGGATGGAAGACATCTGGACAACAATGTCCTCTGAATCAACTGAGCAAGGCTCAATTGAATACATAGAGAATGGAGCGGCCAGCACAGGGCCTATCCAGGTCTACACATGTTCTTCTGCATATATATTACAGCTATTAGATTAGTATATTTATAGGTCTCCCGAGTATGTGAATGAGTGTGTCTCTATTTTTTATGCCTGTTCTGGAGGTGTTTTCATTCTGTAGTGTTACTTTGTCCATATACAATGTGAAAGTTTTTGTTTTATCTTATTATATTTTATTGTGATATGTTTCATTGTTGTCTCTCAGAAGACTGTTCCTCTCTAATGTGAAACAGAAAGGAAGTGGATCTGGAGGAGAGGAGAGGTAGAGGGGAAATAAAAAGAGTTTAGGAAATGGAAACTAATCAGGATATAGCATATGAGAAAATTTATTTTCAAAAAAAAAAAAAGTGGAAAAAAGCTTTCTCAATTATTATACATAAGAAAAATATCTTTTAAAGTTGTTTTTTTATTGCTAATATTTCAATCCATTATGACTTTCTTTAATTTTACAAGTCACATCTTGTTCTATTCTTAATTATTTGTATTTTGCAGCATTAAAAGTTGTTTCTCATATTCATTACCATATCTAATGATCTTTGATTATTAATGAGATTATTGAGCTCATATATTTCTTAAATTATACTTTATAAATTATTATTATTTATTAAATATGATATTATATCTTCAGTATCACTGGTTTTAATTTATTTAATTTGTCTATATTGCTTTTGGATTTCATCAGTTATATTTGAAGTTGTCCAAATGAATGTGTTTAACTGAATTGTAATTTCTAATATTTTCATCCATTACTGTTATGAAATGCCAGCAGACAGGCTTATTATATTAAGAAGTATCCCTCCCCCAAATTTTTACATGCTAATGGAGGCAATCATTAATATTATTTTGTTTCTGTATTTCCATCAAGTGGCATAAAATAATTTATGGTATCTTACGAACATCTTAATTTATATGAAATAATATTTTAAGGGTTCTTTTATGCTCTACCAGTTAATTTAAAAACGTTGCTCTTAATCCTTAATGAAATTTGTGATGTTTGCGTTTTTCTTGTATACTTACCTAAAGGTAAAGTTGCAGCACCATGTTTCATTCTATATTTAGAGTTTTGATGTTGAAAATTTATGTTCAAAGTAGCTGCACCAGGTTGCATTCCCATTATCAATGCCTGAGTATTCTAACCTCCTATATCTTCTCTAATTCTGCCACTCTTTGTTGAATATATTCTCTGTGTGTACAAGTGTGATCTCCTGTACTTCCTAATGATGAGCAAAGCTGGCATTTTTTCTGTTTTTTAGTCATTGGTAGTGTGTAGATAAGTGTGCACTTCAATCCTTTATTCATTTAAAAAAACTGGTTGCCTTTTCAGTGATATTTAAGTTTTAGAATATCTGTTCTATATGTATCATTCATAACTTTGATTACAAATTTTCCTCCTTTTCTACAGTATTTTTTACTTTTTTTCTTATCATAGGTAATAACATGCTATAAAACTTGATCAATCCCTATTCAACTTTTGTTTTTGTTGTTTCTTGGGCTTCTAGAATTATGACAATGTAATTGTTACATACACAAGATGACATCCCAAAGATGAACTCCATGATTTATTAAGTATTTTATCATTTATATTTGACTCCAAAATACATTTTCATGTTATTCTTGGGTACAGTTGAGGTAGAATTCAATCGCACTTCCTTGACTGTGGCTATAAATGTCTTAAATTCTTTTTCAGTCGCTTCCTTTACTCTTTGAATTTACTTATAATGTTGTGGAAAAGACATTTTTGTTGTTGTTTTTCAGCACACCATCTCTTCTTCCAAAGGAATAGATTTTATTGTTTATTTTCACTAGGAATGAAGCTCATCTTTTTTTTTTTTCTTAAAAATTTGACATTGTAGATAATTCTATATGGAAACTGTAGAAAATATATATCAAATCCCCTCTGTATATGTAATTTTTGTTTGGTAACTGAGAAGAAAGCTAAGCACTCAATAAATTTTGGAGAATATTTATAAGTTAATTAAGAAACTGGATACAACAGACACAAGTATCAAAAAGAAGTACAATGTTCCTTGGATGGAGAAACTGAAGTGGTGGCCTCATGTTTTATTAAGGAGTTTATATTTGGCAGCCACAAAGCTATCCAATACTAGGAGCTGGATTGATGGCCATTTAGTAAATTGTTCTTACTATTGTGTATGTTTCTTTCTCTATTTTTTTCTGAAAGGAGTTTTAATAGAAGAGGTAAACCTTGTTCCTTTTTTTTTTTTTTTCCTTTTCTTTTTCCTGTCATTTTTGAAGGCATTCAGGATGGAAGAAATAAACTAAAAGCAAGATTTCTTCTAAAATATTATTTTGGAAATGATCAAAGGAATTGTAGAAAGCCACATAGAAGGAACTGTTGTACCAGCTTATAATCTCACCAGCAGTGGAGGAGTGTTCCTCTTTCTCCACATCCTTGCCAGCATCTGCTGTCACCTGAGTTTTTGATCTTAGCCATTCTGACTGGTGTGAGGTGGAATCTCAGGGTTGTTTTGATTTGCATTCCCTGATGACTAAGTATGTTGAACATTTCTTTATGTGCTTCTCAGCCATTCAATATTCCTCAGTTGAGAATTCTTTGTTTAGGTGTGTACCCCATTTTTAATAGGGTTATTTGGTTCTTTGGAGTCCAACCTCTTGAGTTCTTTGTATATGTTGGATATTAGCCCTCTATCAGATGTAGGATTGGTAAAAATCTTTTCCCAATATGTTAGCTGCCATTTTGTCCTATTGACAGTGTCCTTTGCCTTACAGAACCTTTGCAGTTTTATGGGGTTCCATTTGTCAATTGTTGTTTTTAGAGCATAAGCCACTGGTGTTCTATTCATGAAAATTTCCCCTGTGCCCAAGTGTTCGAGGTTTTTCTCCACTTCCTCTTTTATTAGTTTCAGTGTATCTGGTTTTATGTGGAGGTCCATGATCTACTTGAACTTGAGCTTTGTACAAGGAGATAAGAATGGGTCGATTTGCATTCTTCTACATGTTGACTGCCAATGGAGCTACCACCATTTGTTGAAAAGTTTTCTTATTTCCACAGGATGTTTTTAGCTCCTTTGTCAAAGATCAAGTGACCATAGGTGTGTGGGTTCATTTCTGGGTCTTCAGTTCTATTCCATTGATCTACCTGCCTGTCTCTGTACCAATACCAGGCAGTTTTTAATCACTATTGCTCTGTAATACAGTTTGAGGTCAGGGATGGTGATTCCCTCAGAAGTTCTTTTATTATTGAGAATAATTTTTCCTATCCTGGGTTGTTGGCTATTCCAAATGAATTTTCAAATTGCTCTTTCTAACTCTATGAAGAATTGTGTTGGAATTTTGATAGGAACTTCATTAAATCTGTAGATTGCTTTAGGCAAGATGGCCATTTTTACTATATTAATCCTGGCAATCCATGAGCATGGGAGATTTTTCCATTTTCTGATATCTTCACTTTTTTTGTTCAGGTATTGGAAGTTCTTGTCATAGAGATCTTCCACATGCTTTTTGAGAGTCATAAAGGTATTTTATATTATTTGTGACTATTGTGAAGCATGTCATTTCTCTAATTTCTTTCTCAGCCTGTTTATCTTTTGAGTATAGGAAGGCTACTGATTTGTTTGACTTAATTTTATATCCAGCCAACTTGCGAAGTTGTTTATCAGGTTTAGGAGTTCTCTGATGGAATGTTTTGGGTCACTTAAGTTTACTATCATATCATCTGCAAATAGTGATGTTTTGACTTCTTCCTCTCCAATTTGTATCCCTTTGACCTCCTTTTGTAATTGCTCTGGCTAGGACTTCTTGTAAGATATTGAATAGTTAGGGAGAGAGTGGGCAGCCTTGTCTATTTCCTGATTTTAGTGGGACTGCTTCAAGTTTCCCTCCATTTAGTTTGATATTGGCTACTGGTTTGCTGTATATTGCTTTTACTATGTTTAGGTATGGGCCTTTAATTCATGATATTTCCAAGACTTTTACCATAAAGAGGTATTGAGTTTTGTCAAATGTTTTATCAGCATCTAGTGAGATGATTATGTGTTTTTTCCTTTGAGTTTGTTTATATAGGGATTACATTTATGGATTTACACAAATTGAACCATTCTGGCATCCCTGGGATCAAGCCTACTTGATCATGATGGATGATCATTTTGATGTGTTCTTCGATTCAGTTTTTGAGAATTTTATTGAGTATCTTTGCATCAACATTCATAAGTGAAATTTGTTTGAGTTTTCTTTATTTGTTGGGTCTTTGTGTGACTTAGTCATAAGCATAACTATGGCTTCATAGAATGAATAGGGTAGTGTTCCTTCTCTTTGTAGGGTTTGATTGGATTGTTTGGTTTTAGAACTAGGACCTCATGAGTTTTGCAGGCAAATGGATGGAACTAGAAAATATCACCCTGAGTGTGGTAACTCAGATCCAAAAGGAGATACATAGTATTTACTCACTAACAAGTGGATATTAACCAAAAAAGTACAGAATACCCAGGATACAAACCACAGAACTCAAAAATGTTAACAAGTCGAAAAGGCCAGAAGAGTGGATGCCTCAGTTCCACTTGGGATGGAGAAGAAAACAATCACAGTGTGTTGGGGGTTGGGCAGAGGGTAGGAGAAACCTGGGTGGTAGAGGGGACATGGAGAGGAAAAGGGGAGGTGATCTGGTATTTGGGGGTGGGACAGGCCTAAATCCCCGAGGGCCAACAGAAAGAATGGAAACAGGCAACCTCGGTAGGTAGGACGTGGTGGGGACTGCTCTAGAATGTACCAGAGACCTGGAAGGTGAGAGACTCTCAGGACTCAAATGCAGGAACCTTAAATGAAATTCCCTATAGTGGGGAGAGTGAACTTGTGGAGTGGAAGTACAGGACATCAAGTGGAGGGATAGGGTTGCCATCCCTTGATCAGAAACTGTGACACAGAACAGTTTCTGTCTACAGAATTGCAAAGACAAAAATGAGAAGAGCCTGAAGGAGAGGAGGTCCAGGGACAAACCAGATTGGGATCCAGCTCCAGGAAAGGATCCATTGCCTGACACTTTCACTAAATGCTCTGGTGTGCTTACAGATGGGATCCTGGCATGGCTGCCCTCTGAGAGACCCAACAAGCAGCTGAAAAAGTCAGGTACAGACACTTATACCCAACCAATGGGCATAAGCTAGGAACCCCTGTGTTTGAATTAGGGAAATGCTGGAAGAAGCTGAGGAGGAGGGTGTCCCTATAAGGAGACCAACAGTCTCAACTATTCTGGATCCCTGAGATCTGTCAAACACTGGACCACCAACCAAGCAGCATACACCAGCTGATATGAGGCCCCCGACACATATACAGCATAAGTATGCCTTGTCTGGTCTCAGTGACAGCAGATCCACCTAACTCTCAAGAGACTTGAGGCCCCATGTTTTGTGGGGAGGTCTGGTGGGGTGGGACATCCTCTTAGAGATGGGAGGGGAGGTATGGGATGGGGAGCAGTCAGGGGGCAGGCTGGGGGGATGGTAGTGGCTGGACTGTAAAGGAAGATTAAATAGTAACAATAACAACAACAGTAGAAATTCCTTATAAAACAAAAGTATTTTATTGTCTAAAAAATGTATGGCCAATTGGATAAAAAATAAAAAAATCTGATTTCAGGTGCAACTCAAAAGTAGCCAGTTAGAAGAGAAATTTTAAAAAAGGTGTGCTGGAAATGGTGCAGAGCTTCAAAGGGTCTCCATGTGCATCAATCTCGCAGCATTTTTGCACAATCACCACTCCAGAAATCCTTGGAGTATGTCCGTTTGGTTTAGTAAGTTGCATTGCGTGATCATATATCAGGCCATTGGTGATTAAACCCATTTAAAGATATTCCCCCTTTCTAGGTCATAATGTATTTTCTGAATGAATACTATAGACAGCTGCAACACAGTGTAAGTATTCACTGTTCTAAAAGACTCTAAACATAAAATTAAAAATGGTTAGTTATAGCAGAACAGTCATGCCTGACTTGTAGGTACTATCAGCATTGATTCTTTGCATACAAATTGAGTAAGATTGACAAAATTATGAACCAGTAGATTTTTGTTACTTTTTCTGTAGTCTGCAAAAATCTATTTTCAATTGACATAATATTCTAATATTATGAACACAATACCCTGTATTACAGCTTTCAAAATTTAATACTTCAAAATTAGGGCACTCCAGCGTTAAGCTGAATTGAACTTCTATTAATTCAGCAGTAATTAAGAAAGCTAAGTTTTATCAACAAGCACAGTAGAATGGGTTGAGACATAAATTATCACAGGAGCTAGGATTTGGTAAGTCTTGAGTAGCTTACTACCATTTCTCAGGGAAAGCAAACTTAGGACATTTGAATGAACTTGACTGTGTGATCAGTGATGAGTGGGCTATATTAAAATGCCTTTGAAAACCAGAATTCTATGTGCTACCATTGATTATCAATAATGAAATCTGAAGGATTAGGATGTAAAACTATTAAGGAAAGATTTCTGAGAATACATTAGAGCCAGAAAAACTCCATCATCAATATTATCTTTACAATCACAAATACTATCATTTGGAAGTTTTTCCTATATAAGTTTTGCTTTCTTTCTTTACAAAGTTGTAATGATAAACTTCCTTATAGGGCAATATAAAGTAATGATTTAACCATCATTACAATAATTTAACAACTAACAAATGTTAGTCAAAACATGAACTTTTTTATATCAGATTCCAACTCATGTACCACAAGAGTTTAATATGTGTCATATGATTGCTGGCTGTTAGTTCTGTGGATACTAGGACTATATTTTTCTAAGGACGTTAGATACCTAAACATCAGAACAGATAAAATTGTATAAGAGGAATATGATGAAAAAAGTTCCAAATTAGAAGCACAGTGGGAGCCACGATTAAAGAATGGAGGGAGAGTAAAACCTTCCGAGACAGAGATGCCAAGGTAATGAGTAGAGGGAAACAGTTAATCATAAGGATTTTGGAAGAAAGTACATGGAAAATATTGATAAAGAAACTGTGTTCCTGAAAGTCCTGTGCCTGGAAAACTTAAAGTTATAAATATTGAAGAATTTCCATGGATGGAGGTCTTTGTGAATCTTTACATAGCTTAGAGAGGGAGGAAGCAAATCAAATGTCAGGAGGCTGAAAAATGGTTAGGACACAAGCAAGTGGAAACAGTTAAGTCCCAGAGGTCAACATGTACCTGAGAATGGAAGGCAGAAAACATTATTTAGAAGAGAGGTTGGTTCTACATAAGAAGACAACCTGTAGGAAATGGAGGTGTTGCTCAATAAGGTCTAGACTAAGAAATGATGGGTTTAAAGAGAATGAAATCTATAATAAATGAAATATTAAAAAGTCAGTAAATACTTGATCACCAACTAGAAAATTTCTAAGTATTTTATCACCCACAGAGAGGTAGGATGTAGCAAGACAATGGGAAACAAGAGAGGCTTTGTTTTGTTTTAATAAGTACTAATGAATAAATGTTACACACATACAGAATAATTATAAGTACAAAGTCTATCAGCTATCATAAACTACCTCCATAGATTTCATGTGGGAGGAAAATCAAAACACAAATGGAGAAAATGGGATACTTACATTTTAAAATGATAAAATATATTAAAATTTTTCCATATTTATTTTCTTTTTATTTCAATTCAGGCTATAGAACAAATACAGGAACAAGCAATAATAGCCTTGCTTTGAGAAAAATTAAAAATTGAAGACAAAAGTGATATATGGTCTAAGAAGAATGAAAGCCATGAGCCATGAGAGAAATCTCTATCATCTAAATCTTCAATACGCATTCACATAAAAAAATGCCTCTAAAATAAAAAAGTTAGAGGAAATTGTTCCCCAAAGTTTCAAGCTTCCCTTATTCCTAGGCCTGTTGCCAAAACAATAATAATTGCAAACTTACCATTATTTTAACTTTAACTATTGACTTACTATATGTCAGAACTCAGAGCTCCAAGGTCAGGTACTTGCATTTTCCTGTGAAGCTCAAATGATAAATGACATGGGCAAAGCTGCCAGGCAGTGGCCAGAAAGAATCAAGTTAACCAATAACTCAGTAGTTCCCCTAGTGTTCTGCTTCTTCACATTGCACATAATGACTCTCGTAAGGGTCCCTATTTTGACTTAGTTTTACTAGTATAATTTTATGTATTCTACACTTGCTTATCCAAGAACCACTCTTAAATGTTGTGCAAAACTTAATTCATAACTTTAATAGTTTTATCCTTCCTTGGGGTCCCAATATTGGCTCTATTTCATTTTCTAATAATTTCTTCAAGCTTTCTTTGCAAGTCAAGCATTAATCTGGAACTAACATTGTGCAGTTATTGCATTGTTTCCAAGATAAGAGCACACAGCATGTACCTGGGCCATTAGCACTGTACTCTGCTGTGCAACTGTGCCTCAATTTTTAATTGTTTGTTAATCATTATGTCAAGGAACATCTAGTTTCACAGAATTCACCAGAGCAGAAGGAAAGAAATAAGAAAGTCCCATATAATAGAATAATTATGCACACCAAGGTCAACTAAAAAGCAGTCACACACATGAAATCTATATGGCTGTTGTCCAGGGCTAAGGTTAGGAGAAATGGGAACAACTGTCTTTTACAAAGAGCTGCCATGCGCTACTGAGATGGCTCCATCCTGGCCCACTGCAGGCAGTCCCTTATTTCAGATGGCAGGTCCCCTGGAGGGATGTGTCTTCTGCTTCTCAGGGTCCCTGACGCTATCCCCCCCCCCCCTTTTTAAATTTCTTTGATACTTTATTTACATTTCAAATGTTTCCCCCTTTCCAGTTCTCCACTTTGGAAACCCCCTATCCCTTCCCCTCTCCCCCTGCCTCTATGAGGGTATTCCCCCACCCACCCACTCCCATCTTCCTACCTTGGAATTCCCATATACTGTGGCCTCTAACACCCTCAGGCCCAAGGGCCTCTCCTCCCACTGATGGCCAACAAGGCCCTCCTCTGCCACATACGTGGTCCGAACCATGGGTCCCTCCATGTGTATTCTTTGGTTGGTGGTCCAGTCTCCAGGAACACCGGCGGGTCGATGCCATCCCTTTTAACAAGGAACTGCAGCGGGCTTCTGAGATGTCTCCATCCCAGCCTGCTTCTGGCAGTCCCTGTCATGGTATGCTGTCCCAAATATCAATTTTGCTATCAGACAAAAGACAGTATTCCATTTTGCTTTGTTGTAGACTATTTTCCTATTCGTTGACTTTTATTAAAATGAAGAAACTTCCTCACATATTGTGTTTTGACATCACATTAAAGTTCACTTGAAAATAGTTGTTTTTCCTAGATTCTAATAATGCCTGTGCCAGCAGCTGCAGGCACATTGAGATCACCACAACTGTGCATGCAGAGTACAGAATTCTTCCAAATATGACTGCTGCCTAATTGCTATGATTGCTATGAAGTAGCCTGACCACAGTATTGCATTCTAATATGAATTCCTTCTAAAAGTAAGATACCTAGAACTTTGTTACATAAACTCCTTTCATGTAAGTTGAATGAGAAAGTAATTCATGAATTTGAAGGAATCAAATCTAACATGCTTTTAAAATAATTGTTTCTTTAAAGTAACCTAGTTATGCGCATCAGTTGTGGGGTTAGACATGTATAGAAACTATAGACACATTTCATGACAAGTTGTAGAATTTAAGACATGGTTCTTTATCCACCTATGTCCTATCATGTATGTAAATTGGGAATATAGTATCTTCCTCAATGGGCTGTTTCAATCTTAAATAAATGTATGTATGACAACATTCTGACTGTCAGATAAGTCCTCAATAAAATGGACCTATTTTAATGATCCAAATAAGAATTTAATATAACAGAAGTTCTTCCATACTTTTAAATTTAGTACTGCCCAACCTTGTGACATGGTGGCATGGCATTTTCATCTACAGACATGACACTCACGAGTGGCACAATTGGGTGATGAATAAAATTGCAAAATAATCTCATAAAGTTTTAAGTTTATTCTTTTAGGATTGGCCTCCAAGCAGTCCAAGAGTGCATGCTCTCCATGGATTATGGATTGAACATGCTATAACATAGATTATAGCATCAATAATTAGTATTCATTTAAAACTTCTTCTCTGATACAATGTATTTCAAGTGATTTAAATGCCTCTTGGGAGATGAATGAATGATTTTAAACATGTACATTATTGCTATGATTGTGGTTTTGCTTCCAGCTCACAGAGATGCACTCATTCTAGTCACATTCACTGTGTGCTGGACGTTAAGGTGACTAGTGAATCAATCATTCTCTCTTGGTGACATTTAGCAATCATCCTTCTCACACAGCTGGTTAGACTCCTTAAAATTTCTACTTTTGAATTTCTGATGGACATTTTCCTAAAGCTCAGACTTCAACTATTCTGAGTTTGTGTTTATAAACTACTTTGTTGTAAGTTTCATCCAGTTGCCACATCACACCACTACTGTCTTCTCCATGGCAAGAGAAGAAATGTAGAAGATAAAGCTACCTAAAATTAACATGCTTATTGGCTCATCCCTAAGTGAGGTAAAAGATCAAGTTTTTTTTTTTTTTTTTTTTTTTTTTTGGTACAGATTCCCTTAAGCCAAGGTGTTAAGGTCTAATCCAACAGAGAATACAAAGGCAGAGCTTGTCCAAGATGTTTCCCAGGAGCTGAGCACAGTTCTCAAAAACAAAACTTTGTTGACTTCTGAAGGGACTGAAATTTATAGGTCATGTATATGATTCACGTCAACAGAAGGAATACATGTTAATCCTTTCTATTCTCTAACTGAAAGAGGTTCTGTTGTTGTTTTGTTCTGTTTTTTTCCCATATCATTGGAGCCACCCCAGACAAAGAATACAAAGAGATCTAGATAAGGCAGGGAAGACTAGGTTCACAAAGATGCTTCTCAAACCACTGGGGAAGTCAGAGATTCAAGATAATCAAGTGTTGGGAAGGGCAGAACAGATGGCTAGATGGCCATGTAAATGAATGGAAATCTGTGACAAATGGGGATTAGGAGGTGAGGACATCTTCATGACAAGACAGAGACCTGGGATAATGGAGATACCCAGGAAGCAATGGTGGTGACCCTAGCTGAGACTCACAACATTGGGAATATGGAACCTGAAGAGGCCATCTCCTATAGCTAGCCAGAAACCCCAGTGGAGTGGTAGAGACACCAGCCACCCACAAAATTTTCAACCCAGAATTTGTCCTATCTACAAGAAATGGAGGTACGAGGCATGGAGCAGAGACTTAGAGAATGACCAACCAATAACTGTTCCAAACTGAGACCCATCCCATGAACAGGCACCAATAATCCTCTGTTATGCTTGCAGACAGGAGCATGTTGTCGTCTGAGAGGCTCCATCCAGTAGCTCACTCAGACAGATGCTGACATCCATTGCCAAACAGTGGATGGAGCTTAGTGACTCTTATTGAAGAATAGGAAGAAGGATTGCGGACCTGAAAGGTGATAGGAACTGCACAGGAAGACCAATAGAATCAACTAATGTTGACCTTTGGGGCTTTCAGAGTCTGAACCATCAACCAAAGAACATACACAGTCTGGAACTAGGCCTTCCCTCTTATATGTGGCAGATGTGCAGCTTGGTGTTCATGTGGGTTTGAACAACTGGAGCAGGGGCTATCGCATAAGCTTTTGCCTATAGTTTGGGTATGTTCTACTAGCTGGGCTGCCTTCTCTTGCCTCAGTGAGAGAGAAAGTTCCCAGTCTTGTAGAGACTTGAAGTGCCAGGTTGGAACCCATCTGCTCATAGAAGAAGGGGAAAAGGAAGGGGGAAGGATTGTAGGAGCAGGTGACTGGGAGCAGGGCAGTTAGTGGGGTGTAAAGTGAATAAGTAAAAAAATTTAAATTAAATTTAAAAAGTAAGTAAAATGGTGATGACAGGCTGAGGAAAGGAAGAGATATTGAAACCTTTTCTGGCAATAGGTAGAGGTCTGGAATTTTGAACTTGAAAAAGATTTTAATGATTCTTATTGGTGATTTTGTAGCAATTGTTAACTGTTATTGCATAGGCACTGTTATCTAGCTTGTAGCAAGGACAGAAATGAAGAAGTTGCCTTGTTGTTACTCTGGAATATGTTTTACATACAACTGGTTTGGGCCAGCCCACCTAAAGAGGACTTTTTAACCTTTTGATGTCCTTTGTCAAGGATAAACACTCTTTGTAAAATAGAAATGTAGATAAGGCACACAGGCAGCACATGGAGTTGAACCTTGTAACCTCAGTGACTGGGACACAGAATCATCTATATATAGATTTTTATACTGACATTTTAAGATGCTCACACAACCATATTATCACCTAAAGGAGCATTTCTAAGAATGTGTCCCTACATCTTGTCATCCTTATTGAGTTCAGAACTCAAATGCATTATAACCTCCATAAAAGCTAGGCAAGTGCGGGAGGGTGACAGCTTGTTAATGTGGAGCTGATGCTGATATGCAGAGGAAAGTTACAAATGATTGATTATGCAAGGCTGCAAAGGCAAGTATTTTTAAAACTATTTCTAGCTCAGTAAATCAAAAATAGCTTGCCAGATGTGATTCTTAATTTTCTATAGAATTCATAATTTTCTGTATGCATTTAAGTATCAGAGAAAAGGAGATTTATGCAGAGAATCACTCAGAGAATAGGAAGGATGTTTGACCCTCCCTTTCTTTTTCTCCTTCATTATCTCAGCATCTCCCTCCCTCCTCTCTTCTCTCCCTCTTTTCATACCTCCTTTCCATCATTTGTTCCTCCCTCCCTCACTCTCTCTCTTCCCTCTCTTTCTTTTTTCTTTCTTTCTTTATCCTTTTCTTCTACTTTACATTTGTATAAAACATACTTGAGTATGAAAATTGAACAGAACTGAATAAAATGTTATTCTAAAATATTACAATAAAAATTAAAGTAATATTGATCTGATAAAATGACAAATTAAACTTCTTAAATAATAAATTCTTATGTAATTCTACAGTTTTATGATTTTGCAACTTAGGGTTATTAATAAGTCATATATTAAATATGGAATAAAATCTAACTTGATTGTCCTCTAGTCCAGTAAGCTCTACTCTGCAGCTTGCCTCTCATGGTAGTGGGAATCATGATTTAACATAACCCATTTGCTATGTCCTACTGTATTGTCTTTTGCTCAATTCTATCACAGAGCATTTAAAAACTTTGGTGTTTGTCAGATTTATTTTTTAAAGTGCCAAATTAGTTTCTGTCAACTATTATATCTTATGTATTCTATTTGAAATAATTTTTTATCATTTGAAAGTTGCATGCATGCATCCAGTTTGTTTGAATGTAGACCAGCACCTGACCATTTCCTCTACTCCAGTCCTCCCCAACTTACTCGCTATTCCCTCCAAATTCCCTTTGTTCACTTTATTCTGATTGGTATTTATTTTTTATCATCTCTTCATCTCTTTTTACCCTCTTTTTCTACTGATCAATTTTCCATATTCACCTTTTTCTGTTGTTTGTATTCATCTAGGTATGAATAGCACTGTTAGAGTGACTTTGAGATTGAAATTATACATTGGAGCCTAGTGGGTAACTCAGTGGTAAAACAACTGAAGGCAGTGGCTCTCCTACTTCTAGAGGTCATCAGTGGCCAATAATTAAGCAGCAAGGGACTGGGTCCCATAAGCACCTTTCCCTTTCATGGCTGGCTATTGAGAAGGCCCAGTGTAAATAATTACAACTTCTATGAGTTCATGACTGAATTGGTTGTATCCTATTTAGAAGTCTACACATGCAATATGAGAATTTAGGAGATAGTTTTTATATTATATGCATTGAGCAAACCATCAGTAATAATTTCACTTCTATGGCCTATAACCTCTAAAGGCATACTCTTTGATGGCAAGGAATAAGAAAATTAAACTGGAACTGAGCTGGACTCTTCTCTGCTGGGCATCACCCAAAATACTAGAAAGTGGTAATGGAGAAGAGCCATCACCGTCATTTGTCTCACCTAGATGTGTATCCTATAAACTATACCACCAAACCTGCCAGACACAATCTGTGACACATATGTAGTATTGGCCAACTATCATGGGAATGGCCACTGTTCACAAGTTTTAATGCTAAAGACTTAATTTACATTCTGATATCCTGGTAGCAATAGAGATCAAAGACTCAGAATGTTTAACATCTTAGAAGATAAATCTCTAAAACCATAACTTTTCGAATTTTAGAATCTAATGTTATTTACTGTGATTCAAGAATAATTCATCCAAGCCAAACTCTATCCTGTTGCAAGTTAGACTGGAACTGGTTTATTGAAAGGATTCAGTGTAGTGTGTTTAGTTAAAACAGCTCAGTATGTGAAAGCATCAATATTTAGAAATTTTAGAAAACAAAAAGACAAATGATGAAAATACAAAATTTCAACTTTTATCAGAAAAGAGTAAATATGATACTTAATTTATAAAAAACCACTGTGGCTCAATGTTGTCATCTAACTTTTCAAAATAAATTTTCTTACTTTTTTTGCAGTCATCCACAAGAGGCAGGGATTAATTTGTTGAAATAATTTCATCATCTCTTAGAATTTTAAAGAAGTGATTATATCATGTTGACTTTGCTCTCATGATGTCAATGAATTAAAAGATTAATTGGAAGTGGTAGAGATATCGTTTATTTGGTAAAAATGTTTGCTGAGTAAACATGAGTATCTAAGTTAAATTTTCAACATTCACATACAAAGCTGGAATTGTATGCACATGTTCCAGTAACCCTAAAACCATCGGTGGCAGAAACAGGAGGATTTGACAGAATACAACATCACTTCATGTTAAAAGTTTTGGAAAGGTAAGAAATTCAAGGGCCATACCTAAACATAGTAAAAGCAATATACAGCAAGCCAGTAGCCAACATCAAACTAAATGGAGAGAAACTTGAAGCAATCCCACTAAAATCAGGGACTAAAGAAGGTTGCCCACTCTCTCCCTATCTATTCAATATAGTAGGTGAAGTTCTAGCCAGAGCAATTAGACAACAAAAAGGAGGTCAAAGAGATACAAATTGGGAGAAGTCAAAATACCACTATTTGCATATAGTATGATAGTATACTTATATAATCCCAAAAATTCCACCAGGTAACTCCTAAACCTGATTTAAACAAAAGAAAACAAAACAAACAAAAAAACTTCAGCAAAGTGTCTGGATATAAAATTAACTCACACAAATCAGTAACCTTCCCCTACTCAAAGGATTAATGGGCTGAAAAAGAAATTAGGGAAATGACATCCTTCACAATACTCGCAAAGAGTATAAAATATCTTGGTGTGACTCTAGCAAAGCAAGAGAAAGTTCTGAATGATGGCAACTTCAAGTCTCTGAAGAAATAAATTGAAGAAGACCTCAGAAGGTAGAAAGACCTCCCATGCTCATGAATCTGCAGGATTGACATAGCAAAAATGGCCACCCTACTAAAAGCAATCTACAGATTCAATGCAATCCCCATCAAAATTCTAACTCCCTTCTTCACAGAGATAGGAAGAGAAATTCTCAAATTCATCTAGAATAACAAAACAAAAAACAAAAAACAAAAAAACCTCTCAGGATAGCCAAAACTATTCTCAACAATAAGAGAATGTCTGGGGGAGTAACCATCCCTGATCTCAAGCTGTACTCCAGAAAAATAGTTATAAAAACCACATGGTGTTGGTACAGAGAAAGACAGGTAGATCAATGGAAGATAATTGAGGACACAGAATTAAACCCACCCACCTATGGTCACCTGATTTTTGACAAAGATGCCAAAAGCATCCGGTGGAAAAAGACAGCATTTTCAACAAATGGGGCTGGCTCAAGTGGTGATCAGTATGTTGAAGAGTGCAAATTGATCCATTCTTATCTCCTTGTACAAAGCTCAAGTCCAAGTGGATCAAGGACCTCCACATATAACCAGATACACTGAATCTAATAGAAGAGAAAGTAGGAAAGAGCCTCAAACATATATACGTGGAGGAAAATTTCCTGAACATAACATGTCTCATGCTCTCAGATCAACTATAGACAAATGGAATCTCATAAAATTGAAGAGCTTTTGTAAGGCAAAGGACACTGTCAACAGGACAAAATGGTAACCTACAGATTGGGAAAAGATCTTCACCAAATCTATATTCCATAGAGGGCAAATATCCAATATACCCAAAGAACACAAGAAGTTAGAGTACAGAGAACTAAATAACCCTGTTAAAACATGAGATGCAGAGCTATAGAATGAGTTCTCAGATGAGAAATCTTGAATGTCCAAGAAGCACCCAAAGAAGTGTTCGATATCCTTAGTCATCAGGGAAATTCAAATCAAAACAACCTTGAGATTTCATCTCACACCAGTTGGCTCAGATCAAAAACTCAGGTGACAACAGATGTTGGCAAGGATGTGGAGAAAGAGGAACACTTCTCCATTGCTGGTGGGATTGCAAGCTGGTACAACCACTCTGGAAATCGGTCTGGAAGTTCCTCAGAATGTTGCAAATTGTTCTTCTGCAGCACTCCTGGGCATATACCTAAAAGATGCTCCAACATATAACAAGGACACATGCTCCACTATGTTTATGGCAGTCTCATTTATAACAGCCAGAAGCTGGAAAAAACCCAGATGTCCCTCAACAGAGGAATGAATACAGAAATTGTGGTACATTTACATATTGATGTACCACTCAGCTATTAAAAACAATGACTTCATGACATTTGCAGGCAAATGGATGACACTAGAAAATATCATGGTGAGTGAGATAACCCAGTCACAAAAGATCATCCATGGTATTTGCTTACTGATAAGTAGATATTAGCCAAAAAAGAAGGTCAGAATACCCTTGATACAACTCATAGACTATATGAAGCTCAAGAATTAGGAAGAACAAAGTATGGATGCTTCAGTCCTACTTTGAAGGGGGAACAAAATAATCATGGGAGGTAGAGGGAAGGAGGAACCTGGGAGGGATAGAGAGGGGGAAGAGGAAAGGGGGACAGGATCAGGTGTGAAAAGAGATAGGAGGAAAAGTACAGAGGTTTGGAAAAATGAACAGAAGTGTGTAGCAGTGGGGTATGGGGAACTGGTGATAGCCACTAGAATGATCCAGATGCCAGTAAATAAAGAGGCTCCCAGGACCCAATGGGGATGACATTAGCTCAAACACACTACAAAGGGGAGAGAGAACCTGTAGAGGCCATATCCAGATGTTAGGCATAGCCTCCAGTTGAGGGATATGGCCAACCACCCATCTCAAAAATATTAACACAGAATTGTTCCGATCTAAAGGAAATGCAGGAACAAAGAGTGGAGCAGACTCTGAAGGATAGGCCATCCAGAGGCAGCTCCACCTGCAACCCCATAGGAAGAACAATAACATCAACCAACCAGACCCCCCAAAACTTCCAGGGACTAAACCACCAATCAACCAAAGGGTACACAGGGAAGGACACAAGGCTTCAGCAGCATATGTAGCAGAAGAATGCCTAATCTGGCATCAATGGAAGGGGAGGCCCTTGGTTTTGTGGAGACTTGGTGCCCCAATGTAGGGGAATGCTAGGGTGGTAAGGTAGGAGTTAGTGGGTTGGGGAGCTCCCTCATAGAAGCTTTGGGAGGTGGGATGGGAAAGGGGGTTTGGGAATGGAAACCAGGAAGGGGGATAACATTTGAACTTTACATAAATAAAAAACAAAGCAATAAAAATTCATTTTTGGCTGACATATCAATTAATTTTATAATATGTTTTATGCCAGAGATTATCTCTTTCATCTCTTGTAGTCTGTTCATTAATCTTGCATTTGTAGTTCTTATTCACTTAACTACATTTTTTCATTTCTAGAATTCCCTCTGTTTTTGTTTTCTTTATTGTTTTAATTCCATTTTCAGATCTTGAACAGTTTCCTCCACCTGTTTTTCTTTCTTCCTTTCTTGGCATTCTCTAAGGAATTTATTGATTTGCTCCAATGTTTTGTTTTTCCTTTTTTCTCAAAATCTTTAAAGGATTTTTTTTCTATTTCCTCTTTAAGGACCTGGGTCATCATCATAATGTTGGTGTTAAGGTAGTTTTCGTGTGCCTCAGTTGCATAGAAATATTCAGGTCTTGCTATCATAGGATAACTAACTAAAATGGGCAGAACATATAGAAATTTAAAAATTATAACTCAAAAGAATAACATAAAAACAGACATTAGCCAGGCAGTGGTGGCACACATCTTTAATCCCAGTACTTGGGAGGCAGAGACAGGCAGATTTCTGAGTTCGAGGCCAGCTTGGTCTACAGAGTGCATTCCAGAACAGCCAGGGCTACACAGAGAAACCATGTCTTGAAAAACCAAAAAAAAAAAAAAAAAAAGAAAAGAAAAAAAAGAGACATTAAAAAAATCCAAAGAATTTCCAAAAAAACTGTGTGCCAGAGAATTGGAAAATCTAAAAGTAATGGACAAATTTCTTGATAGATATCACTTTTCAAAGTTATATCAAGATAAGATTATAAATTTAAATTGGCCTAAACCATCCAAGAAAATAGAAGCAGTTATTAAAAGTTTCTCAACCCCCCCCCCAAAAAAAATAAGTCCAGTGTCCTAGTGTTTAACTCTACCAGGCTTTCAAATGTGAGCTAATACTAATACTCATCAAATTATTATACAAAATAAAGAGGGAACATTGTCCTATTCATTTTATGAGGCCACAGTTATCCTATTATACAAACCATATAGAGACTCAAGAAAGAAAGAAAAACAAGTACAGATCAATTTTTCTCATGATTGTCAATGGAAAAATACTAAATAAAATCCTCACAAACCAATTCAAGAACACAATAAAAAATCATTTATCATCCTTCCAAGGATGCAGGAATGGCTCAGTATATATAAATCTGTCAATGAATTCCACCATATTAACAAACTGAAAGGGGAAAAATCACATGATTTTCTCACTTAATGCTAAAAATTCTTTTGACAAAATAAAAACACCGTTTCATGATAAAAGTCTTGGAGATATCAGGGACACAGTGGGTATACCTAAACATAGTAAAGATAATATGGAACACACAATTACCTAGCATCAAATTCAATGGAGAAAAACTCAAAGCAATTCCAGTAATATCAAGAAAAAGAGGCTGTCCACTCAATATCAATTCAATATAGTTCTTCAAATTTTAGCTAGAGCAATAAGACAAAAAGATCAAACAGTTTTCCGGTGTGCACCTCTGCAAAGGCAGATCAAGGAACCCAGCTGGTGCAGGACACCTCCCTGCCTCGTGAAGCATAATCTCCTTTCTGGTCTGCACCTCCACAGGGCAGATCATCAAGTCTGCCCCTCTCATCACCCCACCAACCAGGGACACAGGAGGGAGACTCCAGACAGAGACACCCAGGCCAGTTAACACCAGAGATAACCAGATGATGGGATGCAAGTACAAGTACATAAGCAACAGAAGCCAAATATTGTAGCACCATTAAAACCCAGCTCTCCCACTACAGCAAGCCCTGGATACCTCAACACTCTTGCAAAGTATGGTGCTGACCCAAAATCCTATCTCATGAAAATAATAGAGACTTTTAAGAAGGGTATAAATAACTCACTTCATGGAATACAGGAAAACATAGGCAAACAGTTAGAATCCCTTAAAGAGGAAACAAATAAGTCCCTTAAAGAAATACAGAAAAATGAAGGAATTGAGCAAAGCAGTCTAGGTTTTTCAACAAAGACTCTAAGAGCTAGCAGATCCTGGAAAAAACATTTATTTTCCAGGATGGATATATATATATATATCTCCAGAGTCTAGAAGGAAAACTCCAATAGAAGGAAGATATCTATACCAAGGAAAACAATAGAAATTAATCACCTCACAACAAAACCAAGACACACACACACACACACACACACACACACACACACACACTACCACATCAAACAATAAAAATATCAGGAACCAATAATCATGTGTCTTTAATATCTTTCAACATCAGTGGTCTCATTCCCCAATAAAAAGACAGGCTAACAGACTGGATATGCAAACAGGATCCAACATTTTAATGCATACAAGAAACGTACCTCAGTGACAGAGATAGACACTACCTCACAGTAAAAGAGTGGAAAACAGTTTTCCAAGCAAATAGACCCAAGACAGAAGTTGGCATATCCCTTCTAATGTCTAACAAAATAAACTTTCAACCAAAAGTAATCAAAGGAAGTAGGGAAGGAAACTTAATACTCGTCAATGGAAAAAATCCACCAAGATGAACTCTCAATTCTGAACATCCTTGCTGCAAATACAAGCGCACCCACATTCATAGAAGAAACTTTACTAAAGCTCAAAACAAACATTAAACCTCACACAATAATTGTGAGAAACTTCAACACCCTACTCTCACCAATGGAAAGGTCACTGGCATAGAAACTAAAGAAAGACACAGTGAAACTAAGAGAAGTTAAGAACCAAATGGATGTAACAGATATCTAAAGAACATTTCACCCTGAAGCAAAAGAATATACTGTCTTCTCAGAACCTCATTTGAAAAATTTCCAAAATTAACCATATAATTGGTCATAAAACCAGTCTCAACAGATACAAGAAGATTGAAAGTATCCCATACAACCAACCTATCAGATTACCTCAGATTAAGGCTAGACTTCAATAACTACAAAAACAACAAAAAGTCAACATACCCATGAAAACTCAACAATTCTCCCCTCAATGATAACTCAGTCAGGAAGAAATACAGAAGGAAATGAAAGACTTTCTAGAATTCAAGGACAATGAAGACACAGCATACCCAAACTTATGGGGCACAATGAAAGCAGTGCTAATAGGAAAATTAATAGTAATAAGTGCCCTCATAATGAAATTGAAAAGATCCTATACTAGCAACTTCACAGAATACCTGAAAGGACTAGAAGAAAAAGAAGCAAGCATACTCAAGAGGAGTAGACCACAAAAAAATAATCAAACTCAGGGAAGGGACCTATCATGATTGCCCTCCTAAAGACCCAACCCCAACAAGCAACTGAAAAAATCAGATGCAGATATTTGCACCTAACCAATGGCCAGAAGCTGCTGACCCCTGTAGTTGGATTGGGGAAATCCTGGAAGAAGCTGAAGGAGAGGACGGCCCTGTAGGAGGACCAGCAGTCCCAATTAGCCTGGACCCCCGAGATATCTCAGATCCTGAACCATCAACGAGGTAGCATACACCAGCTGATATGAGGTTTCCAACACACATACAGCAGAGGACTGCTGGATCTGGGTTCAGTCAGAGAAGATTCACCTAACCTTCAAGAGACTGGAGGCCCTAGAAAGTTTAGAGATCTGGTGGAGTGAGGGGTGGTGGTGGGGACGTTCTTGTGGAGACAGGGGGGGAGGCAGAGAGGAGGTATGGGATGTGGAACAGTCGAAGGGTGGACTGGGAGGGGAATAAAATCTGGAGTGTAAAGAAATAGAAAATAATAATAATAGTAATAATGATAGTAACAATAATAATAATAATGAAACAGAGAAGATACAAAGAATCAATAAAACCAAATGTTGGTTCTTTGAGAAAATCAATAAGATAGATAAACCCTTAGATAAGTAAAGAAACAGAGACAGTATCCAAATGAACAAAATCAGAAAGGAAAAGGGAGACATAGAAAAAGAAACTGAGGAAATTAAAAACACCATCAGATCTTATTACAAAATTCTATACTCAACAAACCTGGAAAATCTAGATGAAATGGATGATTTTCTAGACAAATACCGTATACCAAAGTTAAGGCAAGAGCTGGTAAACTATCTAAACAGTCCCATCTAAACACTAAGGAAGTAGAAATAATCATAAAAACCCTTCCAACCAAAAAAAAAAAAAAAAAAAAAAAGACTATGGTCAGAGGATTTTAGAACAGACTACTACTAGACCTTCTAAGGAGAGCTAATACAAATACTCCTCAAACTATACTATAAAATAAAAACAGAAGGAACACTGCCTAATTCATTCTATGAAGCTGCAGTTACTCTGATATCTAAACCACACTAAGATCCAACCGAGTATTGTGGATAGCCCTGGGACTGTTTGCATTTACATGCTAATTCTGCCCTCCTAGGAGGGGCTTTAGACAAGGAGTGAGTTACACCTATGACTTCTTGTGAACCAATCCCCTAATGAATAAAGGAGTCAATCAGTGGGTGTGTAGGAGAGACTTCTAGGTTAGAGAGGAGACGAGAGGTTGAGGAGGAGAGAGAGGACCTTTTGGAATGGGGACAGCATGTAGGTAAGATGTAGCTACTAGAGTCTCCTGGTATCATGACAGATTCACAAGGACTTGCCACCAGGGGAATTAGACTTTGATAAGGTTTACAAGACTAGATTTTAGTTGTTACATACACCCAGAGATTGAGTTACTATTGTTTCTGAGCTAAGTTTGTCTTGCATTTTCCTTCACGCAGTGGCTAGTCTGGGTTCCAGAGAGAAAGGTACAGAGGCAAAGTGTGGGTTTGTCTGATGTGTACCACAGAGGCCATGAGGGTATTGAAGTTTGAGGTTGGCATGGTAGCGACCCACCAGTGGGAATCTAGTGAGTTGGGTGGAGAGATCATCAAGTTCTAAGTCAGAGCTCCACAAAGTGAAAACAGGTCAGCCATTGCCCACCAGTTCATGGCTGACCAGCCCACCAGGGTGAGAGAACCAAGGCATAGTGCAGGAACATGCCATGTATTCCTTCATTTTTAATGCTTCCTGCAACAAAAGGGAACTTTCAGACCAATTTCTCTGATGAATATCAGTGCAAAAATACTCAATAAAATTCTCACAAACCAAATCCAAGAACACATCAAAACCATCATTCACCACGATCAAGTAGGCTTCATCCCAGGGATGCAGTGATGGTTCAATATAGGAAAATCCAACATCACAATACACTATATAAATAAGTTCAAAGAAAAAAACCACATGGTCATTTCATTAGATGCTGAAAAAGCATTTGACAAAATTAAAAATCCTTTCATGTTAAAAGTCTTGGAAAGATCAGGAATTCAAGGCCCATACCTAAACATAGTAAAAGCAATATACAGCAAACCAGTAGCCAACATCAAACTAAATGGAGAGAAACTTGAAGCAATACCACTAAAATCAGGGACTAGACAAGGCTGCCCACTCTCTCCCTATCTACTCAATATAGTAGTTGAAGTTCTAGCTAGTGCAATAAGACAACAAAAGGAGATCAAGGGTATACAAATTGAAAAGGAAGAAGTCAATGTATCACTATTTGTGGATGACATGATAGTATACATAAGTGATCCCAAAAATTGCACCAGAGAACTGATACAGCTTACAAACAACTTCATCAAGTGACTAGATATAAAATTAACTCTAACAAATCAGTAGCCTTCCTCCACTCAAAGAATAAATGGGTTGAGAAAGAAAATAGGGAAATAACCCTCTTCACAATAGCCACAAAGAATATAAAATGTCTTGGTGAAACTCTAACCAAAAAAGTGAAAGATTTGTATGATGAGGACTCTAAGTCCCTAAAGGAAAAAAGGAAGGAAGGAAGGAAGGAAGGAAGGAAGGAAGGAAGGAAGGAAGGAAGGAAGGAAGGAAGGAAGGAAGGAAGAAAAAAAGAAAGAAAGAAAGAAAGAAAGAAAGAAAGAAAGAAAGAAAGAAAGAAAGAAAGAAAGAAAGAAAGAAAGAAAGAAACTCAGAAGATGGAAATATCTCATATCCTCATGGATCTATAGTATTAACATAATAAAAAAGGCCTTGTTACCAAAAGCCATCTACAGATTTAATGCAATCCACATCAAAATTCCAATTCAATGCAAAGAGATAAAAAGAGCAATTTTCAACTTCATACAGAATAACAAAAACCCCAAGGATAGTGAAAATAATTCTCAACAATAAAAGAACTTCTGGAGGAATCACCATCCATGACCTCAAGCAGTACTACAGAGCAAACATGATACATGGTATTGGTGCAGAGACAGATAGGTCATTCAATGGGATAGAATTGCAACCCAGAAAAAAACCCACAGACTTATGGACACTTAGTATTTGACAAACAAGCCAAAAACATACAGTGGAAATAAGAACACATCTTCGATAAATGGTGCTTGTAGAACTTGTGGTCTGTATGCAGAAAAAATGAAAATAGAACCATATTTATCACCTTACACAAAGCTTAAGTCCAAGTGGGTCAAGGATCTCAACATAAAACTAAATACACTGAATCTAATAGAAGAGAATGTAGGCAATAGCATTGAACTCATTTGCACAGAGGGGAAATTTCCTGAACAGAATACCAATGGCTCAGGCTCTAAGATCAACAACTGATAAATGGTACCTTATGAAACTGAAAAGTTTTTGTAAGGCAAAAGACACTGTCAAATGAACAAATAGGAATTCTATAGATTGGAAAAAATTCTTCACATATCCCACATTTGATAGAGGGCTATTATCATATATATATGTATGTATATATTATATATATATATATATATATATGATCACATATAATATATATGATATATATATCAACAAGGCAGCCTCCATAAAACCAAATAACCAATTAAATATGGGGAACAGAGCTAAACAGAGAATTCACCTCAGATGATCTTGAATGGCTGAGAAGCTCTTTAAGAAATATTTGAAGTCCTTAGTCATCAGGGAAATTAAAATGACTCAGAGATTCCTGCTTACACCAATCAGAATGGCTAAGATTAAAAACTCAAGTGACAGTATATGCTGGCGAGGATGTGGAAAAAGAGGAACACTCCTCCATTGCTAGTAGTATTGCAAACTGATACAACCACTCTGGAAATGAATCTGGAGGTTTCTCAGAAAATGGAAATAGTTTTACCTGAATACTCAACTATACTACTCTTGGTCATATATCCAAAAGATGCCTCATCATATCACAAGGATACCTGCTTCACTATATTCATAGCACTCTTATTTGAGATGGCCTGAAGCTGGAAACCACCCAGATGTCCCACCACAAAAGAATGGATACAGAAAAATGAGGTTCATTTATACAATGGAATACTATTCAGCTATTAAGAACAAGGGCATCATGAATTTTCCAGGCAAATGGATGGAACATGAAAATAACCTCAGTAAGGTAACTCAGCACCAAAAGTAAAGGCATTACTGTACTCACTGATAAATGAATATTAAGCAAAAAATACAGAGTGCCTAGGTTATAACCCACAGTCAGAAGTTTAACAAGCAGAAAGGCCTGAATGAGGATACTTCAATCCCATTTAGAATGGGGAAGAAAATAAACAAGTGACACAGAGGGAGGGGAGGGGGGAAAGCAGAAAAGGATCAGGTATGGGAGGAAAGCAGAGTAGCCTATTGGGCCAGTAAAGTAAATGGAAATTTGCAACCTGGGGGGAAGGTGGGGGGAATTACACTCTAGAAAGTACCAGAGACCTGGGAGGTGAGAGATTCTCAGATCTTAATGTAGGTACTCATATCAAACTACTTTGCTAAAGGTGTTTGTCAGTTATAGAAGTTCTTGTGGTTTTTGTGTTGGTTATACATACTATCATATCATCTGAAAATAACAATATTTGCCTTCTTCCTTTCTGATTTGCATCTCCTAGATTTTTCTTGAAAATTTTTAATTACTGTTATTTTATTACAATCCAGCTGTTGCCCATCCTCCCGGTCCCCCAGTGAGTATAGTCTCAGCAAAAATGCCATAAATGTGGAGAGGGAACTCAATGAGTCCACATTCATTTGATAGACAGGGCCTCAAGTGGAGGGACTCGTTACCAACCCAGAGGCAAAATTTCTGACTCAGATTTGTTCCCATCTAAAAAAACTGCAGGGACAAAGATGGGGAAGAGACTGAGAGAAAGGTGGTCTAATGACTGGCCCAATTTGGGGGGGTACACGAAGGCTTGACACTATTACTGATGCTATGATGTACTTACAGACGGGAGCCTGGCATGGCAGTCCTCTGAGCAGCCCTACCAGCAGTTGACTGTGACAGATGCAAATATTTACACGGAACCATTGGATTGGCCTGAAGTGAGAGACCCCTATGGTTGAATTAGGGGAAGGAATGAAGAATCTGAAGGGGAGGGTAATCTCATAGGAAGACCAGCAGTCTCAACTAACCCATACCTTAGGGTGCTCTCAGGGACTGAGCCACCAGCCAGGCAGCATACACAGCCTGGTCCGAGGCCTTTGGCACATATATAGCAGAGGAGTGCCTGGTTTGGCCTCAGTTGGAGACATGTCTAATCCTGGAGAGACTTGAATTCCACAGGGAAGACCTGGTGGAGGGAGCTCCCTCTAGGAGGCAAGGAGGAAGAGGAGGAATAGGATGAAGAACTGTGGAAGGGGGTACAGGGAAGGTGGGCAATGGCTGAATTGCAAATAAATAATAATAAACAAAACAATCAAGGAGATGCAACTCAGAATGGAAAAAGGGAAATATTATTATTTTCAGATATGATAGCATTTGTAACCAACACCAAAACTTCTACCAGAGAACTTATACAGCTGACAAACACCTTTAGCAAAGTGGCTTGATATGAGATTAACTCGAAATATCTGTAGCCTTCACATATACAAATAACAAGCAAGTTAAGAAATAAATCAGGAAAAGAAGACCATTTATAATGGCCAGAAATAATATAAATCATATAAAATATATTGTTATAACTCTAAACAAACAAGTGAAAGACCTGTATGACAAGAACTTTAAGATTTTGAAGAAAAAAATTGGAGAAGATATCAGAAGATTGAAAGATCTCCCATGCTCACGTATCTGCAAGACTAACATAGTAAAAATTTCCATTGGAGCAAAAGTAGTCTACAGAATCAATGTGATTTATGTCAAAATTCCAACATGATTCTTTACAGACCTTGAAAACAACAACACTCAAACTTCCTATGGAAAAAAAAAAGGGATAGCTACAACTATCCTGTATAATAAAAGAACTTCCAGAGATGACACCATGCCTGATATCAAGCTTCACTACACAGCTATAGTAATAAAAACCACATGGTACTGTCATAAAAATCAGACATGTTGCTTATGGAATCAAATCAAAGACAAAGACATAAATCCACATACCCATGCGTACCTGTGTTTTGATAAAGAAGCCCAAATTATACAATGGAAAAAATAAAGCATCTTCAACAAATCATGCTTATCTATCACCCTGCATAAAAATCAAGTTCAAGTGAATCAAAAACCTCAACATAAAATCAGATATACTGAATCTGATAGAAGAGAAAATAGGGAATAGCCTTGGATGCATTGGCACAGAAGACAACTTACTGAGGAAAACACCAATAGTACAGGCACTAAGATGGAGAATTAATAAATAAGACCTCACAAAACTGAAAAGCTTCTGTAAGAAAAAGGAGACCATCAATAGGACAAAACAGGAGCCTATGTTGGGTAATTTTTTCACCAACTATATATGTGACAGAAGTCTAATATCCAAAATATATAAAGAACTCAAGAAATAAAACATTAACAAAGCAAATAATATAATTAAAAAATTAGAGAACTGAACAGAATTCTCAACAAAAATTTCTCAAATGGGCCTGAAAACTCTTAAAAATGTTCTACATACTTAGGCATCTTGGAAATGCAAATATAAATGACTCTGAGATTCCATCATAAGTCTATCAGAATGACTAAGATCAAAAACACAAATGACATCTTATGTTGGTGAGAATATGGAGCAAAGGAAACATTCCTCTGCTACTGCTGAGAGTCCAAACTTGTATAGAAACTTTGGAAATCAATATGGAGGTTTGTCAGAAAACTAGGAATAGATGTACATCAAGGGCCAGAAAAGCTCTACCCATACTGAAAGGATGGTCCATCATACTACAAGGACATTGACTCTACTGTGTTATAACTTTCTTCATAATAGTCAGAAACTGGAAACAACCTAGATGTCCCTCAAAAAAAGAATGGAAAAATGTGGTACATTTATGCAATGGAGTATAACTCCACTGTTAAAAATAATGACATCATGAAATTTATAGGCAAATGGATAGAATTGGAAGTCAATCATCCTGGTTGAGGTAACTTAGATACAGAAAGACAAACATGGCATCTACTCATTTATAAGTAGATCTTAGCTGTAAAGTAAAGTAAATCATTCTAAAATCCAGAACTATAGAACCTAAGTAACAAAGTTTTAAGGGAGGGTATGAATCTCTCTGGTAAGGGAAAAATAGAATAGATACTATGAGTGGAGGGGTATCAGGGGACAGGAATAGGATGGATCAGGTTGAATGGAAGATTAAGAGAGAGAGTTCTGGGAGAGACACTTGAAATTGGGTGACATCTTGAGGATGAACTGGAAGCTTAGAACAATAGAAACTTCCAGAAAATCATGAGGGTGACCCTAGCTAATATTTCTAACAATTGGGGGGGAAAGGAGCCTGACCAGGCCATCTGTTGGAACCAGGCTAGACTTTCCGTGCAAGGACTGGGATACTAATCAAGCCACCTAGCCTTTGTCTTACAATCTGTCTTCTACACAGGATGTGCTGGGGTAAAGGTGGTGCAGAAATTGTGGGAGCAAACAGTCAATAACTGGTCTAGCTTGAGACTCATACCATGAGAGGAAATCCAGCCCCAACACTGACTTGAGGACCAGAACCAAACACACCTGGAAGGTGGAGGGGAAGTCAATAAAATGATTTCTAATGGTATTCTGCTAGCTTGTAGATTGGTTCTCAGGCCACCTGTCATCAGTGGTTTCATCTAGCAACAGATAGAATCAGATATAGAGACCCATTACCCAAAACAATAGCCTGAGCTCAGGAATCCTGGGGAAGAGGGAAGGAAGGATTTTAGTAGCCATAGAAGTCAAGGATACCACAAGTAAACCCACATAATCAACTAACCTGAGCTCATAGGAACTCAGAGACTGAACTGACACCCAAGGAGCGTGGGAATATAAAAATTATTAAAATTAATAAAAAATTCGAAGAGGAAAGAAGACACTTGAGATTTGGAAAAAGATACCTGAAGAGTTCTTGCTCTGTATTTGTCTTAGACAAAATCTAAGTATTGCCATTATTAAAGAAAAGGGGAATTTCCACAATAAGAAAGACTGGATAATGGAGAGACAGCATCTGCCAATACTAACCACGCAAGGGAGAATCAGTGAGAAGGAACTCAAGGGACAAACATAAACATTATTCAAATACTTTTTGTTTTTGTTTTCATGTTAGTGATTTCCTCCTATATGACCATAGTAAGAACTGCCTGATTTAAGGCAGAATATTATGAAAGTTTATAGTTTACTGTTTTTTAGTTTGTACAAATATGTTTGTATATTGTTTGGCCTCAACACGAGAAGTGTTTCTAACAGTGAACACACAGCAGCTATGGCTCACAATATGAGACATAATAAGACTGGCCCCTCAACAGTCCATCATGAATGGCAGAAAGGCTATGAGGCCCAACCCTTGCTGAATACGGAAAATTAATGGTTGCTGGGGGAGGAGATAACACTTTCTTTGGTTGTGCAGCCACTGACAAATTGCTCTTGTTCCAGTAAGTACCCTCCACATCCACATTTGAGCAAGAAACTCTAAATTAAACTCAGTGAGGCACACCAAATTGATGACAGGAAAACAGGACAGGGAGTTGTTGGGAAGAAAGGTTTCAGCAGGAGAAGGAGTGGGATGAGGGGTGAAATAGTAGGGTATTAAAGTGACTAACATATGGTATACAAATGCACGAGAATGACAAACAAAATATTGCAAATAAAATTTGCTTTTTTGAAAAACCTGTGTCCCAACCCCTGAAGAGATTTCTAACGGAGTTTTGTTCAATAGATTATGCTTCAGGAACATTCTATTCCTGCTGATCTACAGTTTGAGCTATTCAGAGAGAGTGAATGATATTTGTACCAAGATTATTGTCTGTTGGTTCCCTTAACATTTTATTCTAGGTTGATTTAGTAGGCACCATTTACATCTAATATACCACTCTCTGCCTCTGTTACCATGAGACTCTAGGAAGTAGCAGCTTTCATGTCCAATCCAATGTTTGGCTATTTACCGTATTGATATCAGTTTCTCCAGGAGTCAACACCCCTACCACAAAAATATTTCTAGTCATTTCATAGCAATGTTTTAGTACAGTGTACACATAAAATGATTCCTATATACAGCTGATGAGCATAGTTTCATGTCATGACTCTGCATGAAAATGGACTCCATCCTCTCAGAAGAAAGCAAAATAAATCCTTTCTTAAATTGTCTTTTGTCAAGAATTTTGTTATCACAGTGAGAAATGTTACTCAAACTGTTTAGTTGTGAGTTTTCTAATATTAAACATACATCCTCCTGCTTTATTTGAGTTTTCTCTTTTTCAAAATTTTATTTATTTTGTGTAAAAGAGAAACAGAGTATGAGAGTAAGACAAAGAGAGATTGTGTGTGTGTGTGTGTGTGAGAGAGAGAGAGAGAGAGAGACAGAGAGACAGAGAGACACAGAGAGAGAGAGAGAGAGATGTGATTGCTCACTTGTAGAAGTCAGAAGACAACTTGTGAAAGTCAGCTCTTTTCTGGTATTGTGTAAGTTACAGGAACTGAACTCAGGTTACCAGGCTTGGTAACATATCCCCTTATGTGTGGAAATATTAAGTTGGTACTTTGTTTTGAAATACCTTTTTAAGAATGGTTCCTGGCTCATCTGACAGAGGGTTAATATCCAAAATATATTAAGAACTCAAGACACCAAGAACTCAAATAACTCAATTTTTAAAATAGGGTACAGAGCTAAAAAGAGAATTTACAACAGAGGGATATCAAATGACTGAGAAGCACTTAAATGTTCAAAGCCCTTAATCATTAGAGAAATACAAATCAAAATGACTCTGAGATTCCATCTTACATCCATCAGAATGGCTAAAATGAAAAGCTCAAGTGATAGCTCATGCTGGCAAGGATGTAGAATGAGGGGAACACTCCTCCATTGTTGATGGAAGTGAAAAGTTGTATTACCACTTTGGAGATCAATTTGATGATTTCTTAGAAAACGGGGAATAGTTGTACCTCAAGGCCCAGCTATACCACTCGTGGACATATACTCAAAAATGCCTCAGTATACTACAGGGACATAATTTTATTCACAATAGATGAATACTTCTTTAAACAGTGTCCTGAGAATGATGAGCTCTTACCAAACAACCTGTTGAAACATTAAATTTAGACTAAGTGACAAATAAAAAACAGTAAAAATAAAAGTAATTTACAACATGGTTATTCTTTTCCATAGAAAAAGTGACATTTAGGCTTGTTTTGATTGAATAGTTTTAAATTTTTCTAATACCAATACTAGATTAAAATGTATGCTGTGTTCTGTGACTAATCTTAGGTGACAGATCTTTTTATTTTCCTTCTAAGTTATAATGTTCTCTGGCTCTCATAGTGATTAATGAATGAAACAGTTACAAACAGGAAAAGATTAGTTAATTACTAATGTTCTAAGTTGGAACTCATATTTAAATTGTGGTTCTATTTTTGCAATGATCAAATGTTAAGCCTGCATTTTCCCCATTCTTGAAACCTTACAGAGATGCCACATTATATTTAATATAATTTTATAACAAGAAATTTGAATCAAGAATTATTGAACCAAATTCAGAGAAGTAGAAACAGTAGTGTAGAGAAACTTGTTCTGTGTTTTTTATTTATTTATTTATTTATTTATTTATTTATTTATTTATTTATTTATTTATTTATTTAGGTTTGTCAAGACAGGGTTTCTCTGTGTAGCCCTGGCTGTCCTGGAACTCACTCTGTAGACCAGGCTGGCCTCAAACTCAGAAATCCACCTGCCTCTGTTTCCCAAGTGCTGGGATCAAAGGCATGTGCCACCACTGCCCAGCTGTTCTGTGTTTTCAATTACTTTGAAATAGGATCATCTTTCAGTTGCTTTAGAAAGGCAATTTATGAAGCTGAAATATTAAAACTTCCCAATCTGAAGGTTTTGGCCTGCTATTTGATACCCAGTTACACATAGATATAAAATCTTTTAGACTTTTCCAATATTTTTTGAAAGGGCATGTGGTAGTTTGAAAGAGAAACATCTCACATAGTCTCAGGCATTTGAATTCTTAGTCACCAGTTGTTGGCACAGTTTGGGAGAGACAAAGGAGGTTTCTTCATGCTGCATGGTATATGCCATTGTTTGCAGGATCTGAGATGAAAAGCCTTGAGCCTCTTCTACCTGTGCACAAGATAGGAGCTCTTAGTTTCCTGTTACCACCTTTTGTAGCCATGCCTCTGCTCTGCTATCATGGGTTCTTTGGGAACCATAAGCTGGAATAAATTTTCTCTTTCTGAATTTGCTCATGAACATGATGTTTTATTACAGCAAAAGAAAATGAACTAATATGCCATACTACATTTTATTCTGAAACACTCTTAAAAATCTGAAAATATCTATAAGCAGCACTAGAAAGCATCTGTTTAGCTCCATGGCATTCATAAGCAGATAAGATAAGACACACTTCACAAATGTCATTTTGAAGAAATCGTGCAATATAGGTAGAGGGGTAGACATAAAAATCTTTTAATTTTCTGCTTTCACCCTTCACTAGTAGTAGTTGTTGCTAATCTGAAATGGGTATTGTAGCAGATTATATTTTCCCAAAGTGGTCCTGAAAAATATCAGAGACTATGCTACATTCCATAAGCACTTCTCAATTAAGCCTTAAACCTATAACATTTGGTTTTCATTTCTGTTTTTGCTAGAATCAGGGTAATTTGGAAACTGCATTGACGAATGTCGGAATGATACCGTATCACTTCTGGGTAAATCCGTCAGCAGGTTTGCAGTAACTGATTTTGATTTTCTAACTGAGCTATTTTGTACAAAAGTTAACAATACAGAAATTACTATGTTTGAGAAGCTACAGTCTCTTGTGATGGCCCTTAAACATTGTGAAGAAAGAGTATGGAGAACATGGAGGAACAGAAGGAACTAGCCCACAGAGCACACACAGTAGTAGCAAATGCTGTTCCAGGATACTAATTTAGGACAGTTGGATATACCATTCATTGTGAATAGAATGAGGTCTATAAGATCTCTTTTTTACCTATGCTTCTATGTACTTATAGCAAGAAAAGTTGGGTGGACTGTCTAATTCATCAAGTCCCGTGTGGTTATCATTTTTATTTTTGCCATTTGTAAAGTTGCATTTAAAAGATAAAATGAGATACCAAATAGAGCACACATATGTACACTAGAAGTTTAGTATAAGTTTTTGCATCACCCTTATTCTTACCTATTACACAACTTCTTATTACACTATCTCAAGTATGGTAAAATTAATAAGATTTTCCTACACCTAAAATTGAAACCCTGTGTGCTTTTGCTTAAATTTCTTAGGCAATTATCATTCTCCTTTAATTTTGAGAATTGACAAAGTCACCTTGTGGAATAATTTCTAGGTGTGTGTAATTAGTTTTGGAATCTGAAGACATGAATTGACTTCATAAACAAATCATAGAAGTAAATTAACCCTGATGATCCATGCACAAGTACTATACCTTGCCTATTGGGAGCATGCCTTATTACTCTGTCTTCTTAGATGGGATGGTTTGCGTAAATTCCTTGTTTGGATTCTCCTATCGTTTTGTCTTCTATTGACTATAGACTAATTATACTTCATCATTTGACTAGAGTTAAATAGCAGACTGAAAGGGACAAATAGTTAAACCTGAATCAGAGAATCTGTATCAAACAATGGAACATCAAGCTTTTTGGAGCAGATTAGGTTTCTCTGGCTTCAGTTTGTACTTTGCAAAATATGCTATTGAGGACAATGTTTGAAGTAATATTATCTCTAGTTCGTCTTGAAACATCTATCTCAGCACCTGTACTTCAATTGCAGGGCTAATTTTATTAGTGTCCTATGGCTTACTTTAGTCTGTACATAGAAATCAACTTCTTAATTCCTAGTTTGAATATCTTCCTTGGTTTTTATTCTTGTTTAGTATGTTTGTTAACAAATGGACACACAAGATGTCAGAGAAATCTTTGTACAGAATATTAAATCATAATAACTAATAAAATTATTTATCAGACACACAAAAAAGCAGTAGGGTTTTTAAAGTAGTTTATATGTGATTAAAATAATTTTTATGAAATTCTTAAAGTACTAACAAATGTGAGAAAAAAGCTAACAAGTAACATAAAAATACAATATTTAGAGATTCTTAGATTTGACACAATTAAGCTCACAATCTATTGTTTGAAATTGACTCTATGAAGTTAAATAATATATTTAGGACAGGAGCCCTCCAGTTTCCATCTGTGACTGGGGACCTCAGCCTGTGCCACAGGGCTCCATACCCAAATAGCACAGGGAAAAAGCTAGCTTCCCAGGAGTGTGGACATGCCTGTGAGTGGGGTAAAGAGAGCACCTCTGCTCAGGGGGACCCACCCAGAAGCCTCAGGACACAGGGACCAAGGAGCAGCCTGGGACAGGAGCCTTCTGGTTTCCATCTGTGGCTGTGGACCTCAGCCTGTGCAACAGGGGTCCATAACCAAATAGCAACAGGAGAAAGCTAGACTCCCAGGAGTGTGGACAAGCCTGTGAATGGGGTAAGTCCAGTACCTCTACTCAGAGGGACCCACCCAGAACCCTCAGGACACAGGGACTGAGAAGTAGTCTTCTAGTTTCCTTCTTTAGCCAGGGAGCTGATCCTGTGACACAGTGCTCCATACTCAAATAGTGCCAGGAGGGAGCACTCCTAGGAGTGCTGACACATCTTCGAGCACAGGCAAGTCCACCACTTCTGTTCAAATTCCTGGAACAAGAGGGACCCTGGCAGAGCCATCAGGACACAGGAACCAAGGAACAGCTGGGAATAGGATCCTTATGGTTTCTGTCTGTACCCAAGAGCTGACCCTGTACCACAGTTCTCCAAACCCAAATTCCTCTCAGAGAGAGCTTATCTCCAAGGAGTACTGATGTCGAAGCTTGCAGGAGGGACAAGTCACAGTCAGAGAGAGCAAGACCAGCTAACACCAGAGATAACCAGATGAGGAAAGGCAAGGGCAAGAACTAAGGATCAGAAACCAAGGCAACTTGGCATCATCAGAACCCAGTTCTTCTACCACAGTGAGCCCTGGATACCCCAACACACCAGAAAAGCAAGACTCAGATTTAAAATCACATCTCATGATGATTATAGAAGATTTTAAGAAGGAAATAAATAACTACCTTAAAGAAATACAAGACAGGTAAATAGCTAGAAGCCCTTAAAGAGTAAATAAAAAAATCCCTTAAAGAATTACAGGAAAACACAATCAAACAGGCAAAGGATATGAACAAAACCATCGAGGATCTAAAAATGGAAATAGAAACAATAAAGAAATCACAAAAGGAGACAACCCTAGAGATAGAAAACATAGGAAAGAGATCAGGAGTCATAGATTCAAGCATCATCAACAGAATACAAGAGATAGAAGAGAAAATCTCAGGTGCAGAAGATACCACACAAAATATCGACACAACAGTCAAAGAAAATGCAAAATGCAAAAAACTCCTAATCCAAAACATCCAGGAAATCCAGGACACAATGAGAAGACAGAACCTAGGTGTAGAAGAGAGTGAAAATTCCCAACTTAAAGGCCCAGTAAATATCTTCAACATAATTATAGAAGAAAACCTCCCTAACCTAAAGAAAGAAATGAACATAAACATTCAAGAAGCCTAAAAAAAGATTAGATTGAATAAATAGATTGGACCAGAAAAGAAATTCCTCCCATCACATAATAGTCAAAACACCAAATGCACAAAACAAGAAAAGAATATTAAAAGTAGTAAAGGAAAAAGGTCAAGTAACATATAAAGGCAGACCTATCAGAATTACATCAGACTTCTCATCAGAGACTATGAAAGCTAGAAGATCCTGGACAGATCTCATACAGACTCTAAGAAAACACAACTGCCAGCCCAGGCTGCTATACCCAGCAAAACTCTCAATTACTGTAGATGGTGAAACCAAGGTATTCCATGAAAAAAACAAATTTATATAATATGTTTCCACAAACCCAGCCCTACAAATCATAATAAATGGAAAATGGAGCAACAGTGTCAACTGACCTGACCCTCCAGTGCTCCAGTAGACTGGCCAACCAACCAAAGAATACACATGGAGGAACCCATGGTACTGGCCACATATGTGGCAGAGGAGGGCCTTATTGGCCATCAGTGGGAAGAGAGGCCCTTGGGCCTGAGGTTGTTAGATGCCCTAGCACAGGGGAATGCCAGGGAGGGAGTGGGTGGTGGGTGGGGGAATACCCTAATAGAGGCAGAGGGCGGGGGGATGCGATAGGGGGTTTCCAAAGGGGAGACCTGGGAAGGGGAAAACATTTGAAATGTAAATAAAGTATCAAAAATATATTCATATTTCTAATTTTGTTATAAGTGTTATGCCTATTAATGGCATATCCTTTCAAAATATATTAATAAATGAAAGAAAACTTCAGTTATACAATTTTAATAATAAATAACATGATAAGTGTATGAGTTCTTTAGTTGGATTACGTGACGTTAACTGTTTGTGCAAACATCCATCTGTTTCTGGATTTTATTCATTCTAATGGTCTGTTGTTCTACTGTAATGATTTTATTTTGCTTTATAGAAATCCTTAAGTTTTATTCGATATAGTGTCATTTACATAATTCTTTTAGATTCTACCTAAATGCTTTCTTTGTATTTTATTTTGAAATGGTAGTATATACTGATTGTTGCCTTTCTTCCATTTTCTTCTCACTTGTTAGCTGTGACTTTAATTTTTTTCTTTAAAAATGATATATAGGCTTGATTTTATGTTTTGTTTTGTATGTTTTATGTTCCCTGTGTTTGTTTCTGACTTTATAAATCATCCTACAATATATTTATAGTAGTACTGTAAAGATTATTTTTGGTGCTGTTGTTTGGAGACAGAATTTTATATGACTATCCTCTGTAGCTGAGGATAACCTTGAACTCCTGAATTGCCTTGCATTTCTAGTGTCAGGACTATAGATGTGTGTTGCCACACTAGTTATTTTTTAAATTTATTTTAAATTATCAAAATATTATTATTATTAATTATTATTAATATTATTATTTTATTTATTTATTTATTTTTATTTATTTTTTATTTTAATTTATTTTATTTTTAAATTATTTTAAATTATCAAAATGAATATCACATACACTTTCCTTCTATTATTATGTAAGAAACAGGATCTATGCCCTGTTTTCATGTCCCTTGCTACCTTGATATCAATCTGTTTACATGTAGCTTTACTGTAGCTTTATTTCAATCATTGAGATTGATATTAATTTTTATCAGTAAGATCTATACTTTTACTTTTTAAATGTTATATTTTCCCCAGTACTGTAGGTTTTTATGATTAGAGTAGAGTTCCGCGATAGCTTTGTGAATTGTGTTGTTGGGACATAGAATACTGATAGCATATAGCAGTGAAACTTTGAAAGGTTATTTGTAATTTTAACAGACTAGACAGACAGCCATCAAGGAGAACTTTTAAAAATTGGGATCAGGATGCTGAAGTGTAGCTTTGCAGAACTGACAGCTTATGGTAAGGGTGCGGCTGTGGGAGGACTCAGTTTTCTTTAACAGGTAGGCCACTGGGAGTTTAACCACATTCCAGTGAGTATATGGACAATAAAAATTGGGCTTGTTTTCTTTCCTTTCTTTCTTTCTTTCTTTCTTTCTTTCTTTCTTTCTTTCTTTCTTTCTTTCTTTCTTTCTTTCTTTCTTTCTTTCTTTTCTTTTCTTTTCTTTTCTTTTTTCTTTTTTCTTTTCATTCCTTCTTTTTTGGTTGGAGGGTCATGAAGGTTAGTAGTGGACCTAGGAGGACTGAGAAATGTGTATGACCAGGGTTCATGCTATGAGACTCCCACCAACAAAGGAGGAGCATCTACATCCTTGCCAGCTGTCATGTGTGTTTTTAATCTTAGACATTCTAACTGGTGTGAGGTAGAATCTCAGGAAAGTTTTGATTTGCATTTCTCTGATGATTAAGAAGGTTGAACATTCTTTAGGTGCTTCTCAGCCCTTTGGGTTTCCTCAGTTTAGAATTTTTGTTTAGCTCTGTACCCAATTTTTTTAGGTTATGTGTATAGAAAGTCAAGAAGCTATACTGTGTCTCTTGTTTGTAGACTATCTTATACTTTGAACACCAAATATTTTACTAGTGGAGAAAAATCTCCTACTGATTTAAGGCATGATTGTGTAAAGAGAGTTAACTTCTGGTTGATTCTGTACTTGAACAAAAGTTTCTTTTTTTTTTTTTAATTTTTTGATACTTTATTTACATTTCAAATGTTTCCCCCTTTCCACTTTGGAACCCCCCTATCCCCTCCCTCCCGCCTCTTGCCTCTATGAGTATATTCCCCCACCCACCCACCGGCCCACCCACTGTAGTCTTCCCACCTTGGCATTTCCCTATACTGGGGCCTCTAACAC
>CM052706.1:106434216-106478772 GCA_028551405.1 Uromys caudimaculatus | reverse complement strand
CAAAAAAAAAAACAACAACAAAAAAAACAACTAAAAGTCAATGTGATGAACAATATCAACTAACCTGACAACTCAGAGCTCTCAGAGACTTAACCACTAACCAAAGAGTATACATGGAGGAATCCATGACTCTAGATACATAGGTAGCAGCAGATGGCCTTATCTGACATCAATGAGAGGGGAGGGTTTTGGTCCGGTAGAGGTTCGATAGTGGGATGCTAGAGCAGTGAAATGGGAGTGGGAGAGTGGGTGGGTGAGCATCCTCATAGAGGCAAAGGGGAAGGGGGGAGTAAATATGGGATTGGGGGGTTGTGGAAGATTAACCGGGAAGGGGGATATCATTTGAAATGTAAACAAATAAAATGATAAAAAACAAAAGTTAATGTGAGAAAAACTAGTGTTTATTTGAGAGAAGGTTATTTTTTCTCCTAAATACACTTTATTGTTTAATGGCTTTTAAGTGTACTAAACATGTTGTTTCTATTTTTAAGCAATACCATCATACTTAGTAAATATGTCATATGGTGGGAATGTAAATATTTTAAAAATATGAACAATATGTGTTCAGATATTGTTTGAAGAGTGGCATGTCCTCTCTTAATATGTATCTGATTCCCCTTTATAATCTTCATTTAAAATATTTTAATTCATTCTTTAAAAATGTATACATTTATGTAGTGTATTTTGAGGGTATGCATCCTTTCCCCAATATGTCCTAGTTCCCTTTACATTATCTTCTTCCAAATATGATTTTTACATTAGTTTTACTATTATTAATAATTCCTGAGTCCATTTAAATGGTGAAAGTGTCAAGTATAAGAAGCTGTAAGTGTTCAGCTGTGGGTCAGTCATTTTGTCCAAATATGTGTTGAAAGAGTTTAAAAACCAGCATTTGTGGAGGAAAGTGGTGAAATGTTGATTCCTAGATAAAATGTGCCTGTAGCAAATCAATACAGAGTTTTCATTTTTGATTGATGTCAAATAACTTATGGTCTATTTTTAATTATGGACTAAAAGTTATTACAGTAAGTGAAGAATATTTTCTTCAATTTTTATATTTATTTTTAGATCTAAAGTTGAAGACCCAATTTTGCATACTTTATAATAACTTCAGAATATCAGAATATCTGAGTATAATTTAATTCAGAATTATTTTTGAAAAGTAATATAATATTTTTCTTATGATACCTATTGTGAATCATGCATATTATTTTATGTCTTCCTTAAATTTTCTCTTTTGTGTTTTAATAGTAATGTTTCCTAAAGTTTATATTGCTTGCTTTTACAAAATTGATGTGTTAGTCAATTTAAGGTGTGCATAACTACCACCCAGCTTATTTTTCATTACATATTCAGAAAAATATATTTACAGAAAAAATGTGCATAAACATAATTTTATTATAACATAAACTATTTGGAAATGGTATCTCAGGAGGAGAGAAAACAGTGGTAGTCTCAGAAGTAGGAAAAATTAGTCTACAAAGAACATGATGGTTCCAGAGGACCTGTATGTGACAAGGGTCTAAGGAAATTCATAAAACCTTTAATCAGGGATAATGTGCTGTTATGGCTTACTATAAAGATTGTCTTCCAAGAAGTCCTTAAAAAGGAAAACATATTATCAAAGAAATGCAAGAAAAATTGTAATTCAAAATATAACAGGGAAGTAGCTCTAAGACAGGTGAATTAGGTGTATAATCTCATTAGTCAACACTTTGCCCAATCTTCTTATTGCTTTCAATTCCAAGTATATCACTATCTAGTATACATTTGTCTATGCAACAAAAGAATTTCCAGAGAAGCAGAGAAAATAATGTGTCCAGGAACTGGAAATCAAGAGCACAGCTAGTCTGATGAAGATTCTGATCTTTATAGCTGTGGAAAGTCATGAATATTGAGCTCAAAATGAAGGTGGTTTTGTTGTTGTTTCTGGAGGAACAGACAGAACCTCATGAAAGTGGAATGAATGCTATACCATAAACTGCCTTCCTAGCTATTCTACTCAGAGATTTTAAATTATCCTAATGCTTTTTGTTGTGAGAATTCAAGATATGAACTCGGGGAGAAAAAGTGAACAATGAATCAGCTATAGATAAAATAAAAATTGTGGCATTCAAATATAGAAATAAAGTCTTATTTTTCAGGAAATGAACTTTTAAATAGTTCTAAAAACTTATATTTGTTTCTACAGCTCATCTACAAATTAAAGTTCTACAGTCTACTTCACAATCAGATTTTAGAGTAAATGTGGCTAAAAGAAAGTTCAGGCAAAATGTGTATGTAGAAGACAAATATGAGAAACAATTTTACTGAGTGATATGTGTCCACTCAAACTCCAGCTGCTGAAGTCTTCACTAATGAATTTCCCTCAGCACACGAGTTTGGTCTTTTTAGATACAATTAATACAGAGCAGTCATGTTGATATATGTTAGATTTTAATCCAGTAGGTTCAATGTTCTTATATAAAGTGAATATTGAACAAAGATACATATATGTAAGCCTGAACATAGGCACTCAGGTCAAAGGTCTACAAATAATGTCAATGACTAACAGCAGAAACCAGGAGAGAAACCAGGTACATGGTTTCCCTTGCATCTATTAGAAGAAAACAGCCTGTCAACACTTGCCTTAAGTGTTCTAGCATCCAAATCTATGAATATGTTTCTAATATTTCAGCTATCTTATTTACTGTATTTTGTTACAAGAGCCCCAATAAATTAACATTGGGTAAAAGGCTCATTCTGAGTGTTTAAACTTACTTCTCTTTTCATATATAATCATTAGTAAGTAACACAGGTGTTAACACAGATGGTAGGAAGGCACTGAAGATGACTGAAGAAACATAGATATTAAAATTATAACTTCATGTTTTTTTCATTTATAGAAAATAGATCACTTCTTATACAATATATTCTGATTAGTTTCCCTTCCTTCTGATCCTCTCAGTTCCTCCCCATGTTCCCTCCCCATCATATGCATTCCCCTCTGTCTCCTTAGAAAACAACAAGCTTCTAAGACATAACAAATATAACAAAATAAAATGTAATAAGATGAAGCAAAAACTGTCATAGCAAATTTGGACATGGACACACAACAGGAAGAAAAGTCCATAGATGTATGTATATGTGTATATATAATATATGCAGAGCAACTGGTATAGACCCGTTTAGACCCTATGTTGGTTGCTTCAGTCTCTGTGAGCTGATCTGCACAATGCTTAGTTGATATAGAGAGCCTTGTTCATCTGGTGTCTTCTATTCCCTTGGCTCTTACGCTCTTTCTACCTCCTCTTCTGTGGAATTCTCTGAGCTCTGAGGGGTGGGAGATTTGATTGAGACTTCTAATTTAGATGCTTTCTCTGTATAATGTCTAGCTGTGGATCTGTGCATCAGTTCCCATCTGCTGCTGGGGGAATCCTCTCTGATGGTGTCTGGATAAGGCATTTTTCTATGAGTTTAGCAGAATATCGTCATTAGAAACCATTTTATTGAGTTTTTGATCAGTAATGTTTTGTTTTAGCATAGGTCTCCAGGCTATCTAAGCTCTAGATCTTGGTTATTCAAGTAGAGTTAGTATATGTTTCTTCCCATGGTACGGACTTAAGGTCAAGTCAGACACTGGTTTGCTGCTCTGAAAGTCTATGCCACCATTGCCTTAGCGCACTATGCAGTTAGGACAGATTTTAGTTCAAACGTTTTGAGGTTGGGTTGGTGAAGACTTTTTTTGGTAGCCTGCAAAGTACTTTTCCACAGCAAAGAGACTAGAATGTAGGGGTGAGGGCTCCAGCTTGATTTCTTCATGTTCAATGAGTTGTGTTGGTGTTGTCCTCAGTAATAGAGTCCACTTTCAGTTTGTGGAGAGCAATCTTTTGTTTTAGCAATGATCTGGGCTGTTTGGGGATTTCTGTGAACCTCCTTGTCCCAGAACTCAATTCAGAGCAACCTAGTCCTACCATTGGAAGCCTGGTCTGGTTACAGGAGACATCCAGGTGAGGCTCTGTACCCCACATTCCTCAGTAGTATCACCTTCCTCCATTCCAGGAGAAGCTGGGGTCAAAAACTAACTGTGTTGTTTATTGAAAGTAAGGACTCAGGAACTCTGTCTGAGTTCTGATTTTACTAATGAATCTACCACTCTCCTTAGCTGCTTATAAATTATGGGTTATCATGCTCATATATATTTATTAAACTATCCAAAGCAAAAAAAAAATACCCCTATATATCTAGACTCAGGCCCCCTTAGAATTTCAGGCTGCTCAGAATTTGAGAGGAAGAGATAAGGAAGGGAGAGAGGGAGGACAGAATCAGGTATAAGAGGAGATGGGGATGATATACAGATGGTCAGGAATTTGAACAGAGGTGTGTAGCAATGGGGAATGGGGAACTGGGGGTAGCCACCATCAAGTCCCAGATGCAAGGGGCTCTCAGGACCCAAAAGGGATGAGATAAGCTAAAATGCCTAACAAAAGGGAGGGAAACCATGTAGAGACAATATCCAGAGGTCAGGTAAGGTCCCCTGTTGGGAGATGAAGCCACTCACTCATTTCCAAAATTTTAACCCAGAATTGCTCCTGTCTAAAGAAAATACAGGGACAAAGTGTGGAGCACAGACTGAAAGAAAGGCCATCCAGAAACTGCCCCACCTGGGAATCTATCCCATATATTGAAAGCAAAGCCAGACACTATTGCAGATGCCAAGAAGTACTTGTTTACAGGAGCCTGTTATAACTGTCTCCTGAGAATCTCTGTCAGAACCTGAGAAATACAGAGGTGGATGCTCACAACCAACCATTGGACTGAGCACGTGTACCCCAATAGAGAAGTTCGAGAAAGGACTGAAGGAGCTGAAGGGGTTTGCAGCCTCATAGGAAGAATAAAAATATCAACCAACCAGATCTCCCAGAGCTCCCAGGGAATAAACCATCAACCAAAGAATACACATTGACATACCCATTTGGCTCCATCCACATATGTAGCAGAGGATGGAATCAATAGGAGGAGAGACCCTTGGCTCTGTGAATGCTCTATTCCCCAGTGTAGAGGAATGTCAAATAAATATAATATCCAATAAAAAAAGATAAAACCAAATGCTACTGTTCTAAAGGAAAGCAACAATAAAATGGCTCCTAATAAAATTTTGCTATACTCTTCAAAAAAAAAAAAAAAAAAACCCAAACAAAACACTCTGTCCTTGTAAGTCAAGCACTGAAGAAGTTGCTAAGGGGAAAACTCTCATTTAAGGCAGTTACACACACCAATATAAACATAGGAAAATAACAATTTCTTGCTGAAAATTAAAATGAAATGGAAGTTTTTGAGTGAGAACTCTTCATTGTTGGTAGCTTTGTTCTTTTTTTGTTGTTGTTTTTTTTTTTTTGTTTTTGTTTTTTCGAGACAGGGTTTCTCTGTATAGTCCTGGCTATCCTGGAACTCACTCTGTAGACCAGGCTGGCCTCAAACTCAGAAATCCACCTGTCTCTGCCTCCAAAGTACTGGGATTAAAGGCATGCATGATAGCTTTGTTCTTAATGTAATAAAATATCAACAGTTTCACTTCGTTGTCTTGTGACTATTGTGAGAATGAAGGTCATGCAGTGGTCCATGAGGCTAGTGTTCTCAAATGAAAGCTACTTTCAAATAGTTAAAATTTCAAAATTCCATTGAAATTAATAATTAGTTTTGTAGTCTTTATAAATTTGTACATCAAAATCAAAACCAAAATATTTGTGATTTAACACAAAATGAAGATTAAAAATGAAAATAATATATGCAAACCCTGAAAAAAAGAATAACATCTTGTATTGACCTTCTTTAGCTTGTGCAAGCTAAATTACTCTGCCTACATCTTTAGCTCTCTCACAGTAATTCAGAGCTGACATGATACAAGCCCCATTTCGAGGGTCTAAGGTCTAGACCTTCGGCAGGTTTGACTTAAAACTGTCCCTATCCCTTCTATCAAGCTTGCCTGGGTTCCAATAAAGTTCAGTCATCTGCATCTGCTCTTCTTGAGTTTGCTACAAAATGAGATTGAATTTGGACATTAAAGCCAACCACTGAAAGTGACAACTGCTATGTCCACATTGAGAAGAATCTTCAATGGCCATTCATTAAACAACCTTTTATTAAGGTATTACCTTGTCATTTTCTATATAGCAGTTTGATGACCCAGATGCCAAATAGGACCATTATCGAGTTTATTCTCTCTACACACAGACTAATGAGCATAGATGTTAATGACTATTTAAATTCATGTTTGTAACAAACCTGTGGCTCATGAGAAGTAGGCTTCTGAAATTTAAAAAATGTCCTGATATTTTAGGCTACTTAAATTGTTTTTGGCATTATTTATAAATTTTTAAAATAAAATGTTGCAATGCTACAAACATGCTGAGTCTGAATTTCTGTAATATTAGCTGTTCTGCATTAAAAGGAAAACACATATTTCCTGAAATGTTTCATAATAAGTTAACCAAGAAAACATTCATTACTCTTGATTAAACACATTTATATCTTTGGCTATTATAACAAGATAGGTATTTGGGGACAGATTCTTCAGCTGTTTATTGAGATTTCTTTATGAATAAGTTCCCCATGACCCTTCATATACATCTACCTGGATATTTATTTCAAATTAATCTCCCATGAAAACTCTTTGCTTTCTCTTAATTCTGTTTTACTTGAGGCATTTATCAGAAGGATTCCCTGTCTTCCTAAGTACTTTAATGTCTTGTCATACAGAGCAGATATACTTCTGAGTGGGTATTCTAATATTAAAAGGTAATTATAAAAGTAGCAAAATACAAAATGAGAGATGAAAATAAAAAAGAGTGAGTCTAAAGGAGGAATAATTAAATTATAATGATGTTAATAAATGTGTCAGAAGAGAAAACAAAAAAGAGAGCTCAAAAAAAAAAAAAAAAAAAAAAAAGAAGTTCAATGTTAAGTGTCCATCTCAGCACTTTAGCTGCCTAAGAAGAACTTCTATGGTAGTTCTGGGCTCTTGTCTAGGCTCTTTTGCTTTCCACCCCAGGAGATAAGACTTGTGTCATTGATGTATATCAGAAAGAAAATTGTTTATTCTGTCATATTTCTGGGGATTTTTAGGCCCTCCATGCCCTGCATTCTGGAGTCACTGACTCTTTGGATCAATCCTAGCCTGTACTAACATTGCTTGTGCTAAGATAGATTCATTCCATTTTGGATTGTGGTATTAAGAAAGACAACTGCTGATGCAGATTTAAGCAATTCTTCCTAGCTAATTTATTTGCTCTCAACCTGCCTTCCTTATCTTCACTCTGTGATTCTTGGTTTTTATCTCACTGTGTGTTCCATATTTGTCAATGTTGATAGAGAAGTTGTTTATTAGCTACTTAAAATTCACATACTGAGTCCCCTTTCTATTTAGAGAATAAAATACTTGAGCTTGAACACGTATTTATGAAGAAATGAGTTTTTTAAATATAGGTTTACTTTAATTTGCTCTTGGAAGTAAATATCCCATGAAAAGGTAGTCTCACTGGTTCTTTGTCTGCCGAAGTCCCCTTGGCTATGTGACAGTGTGACAGATGGCATCATGGGGGGGGGGGGTGATCCAAAAAGAATGTATCATATGGCTGAGGCAGGAAGCCAGAGGGTAGAGTCACTCTTGTTTTTACATTGCAACCCAGTATTGGAAATTAACCAGGGTCCCACAAAACTACAGTAATTCCTATTTAGCGTACCCTTTTGACTATTTGATATACAGTGAACAGAGCCTACCTCTTAAATTATGACATATAGGAACAAGCTACTACTGTGCAAATCCTTGAGATACATACTCAAACAAAAACATTATTAAGCCAAAAGTGATCCCTGAAGCTATTTATGAAGAATGGTTGAATTTCTGTGTTTGTTCTGAGAGCAGTCATTCTGGGTTATGGACTTTACACTCAACGAGTGAATGGTCCACTCAGCTTCCCTATTATATATCTTGGACAACATACAATTGGGTTGGTTTTGATTTTAACTCATTAGGGTTGAATTATGATCCAACAGAGGCCATAGGTGAAAGATGTCACTTTTCATGGAATTCTTATAAGACAGTCTTTTACCTTATAATAAATTAATAAGGAACTAATAGAGAAGCAAATAGTAGCCTACATTTTTAATTCTTATTGTTTCCTCTTAGTATAAAAGGTGTGATAAAACATTTAATTTTCTAGAAACTGTAGTTTACATAAGCCAAAGATGCTCATGTTAATAATTTGGAAAAATAACTTACAGAAAATATATTGCCAACTAATAAATATTGTTAATTGTGTAAGTTGTTGTTTATGATAGAAATGTCTCCAGATATTATTGGGCCACTTTTAAAGATATGATTCTCACCAGCTTCTATCTGTGGTGGGAGTTCTTTGCCTGGGCCACCAGGGCTCCATAGCCAAATAGCCCTGGGAGAAAGCTAGCCTCTCAGGAGTGTGGAAAAGCCTGTGAGAGGGGGTAAGAGGAGCAACCCTGCTCAACAGGACTCTCCTGGAATCCTTGGGACACAGGGACTGAGGAACAGTCGAGGAAAGGTGCCTTCTGGTTTCTATCTGTGGCAGGAGACCTCTGCCTGGGCCACCAGGACTCCATAGTCAAATAGTGCCGGGGAGAAAGCTAGATGCCCAGGAGTGTGGGCAAGCCTGTCTGCTCAGAGGGACCCACCTGGAATCCCCCAGACACAGGGACTGAGGAGTGGTCTTCTGGTTTCTTTCAGTGGCCGGGGAGCAGATCCTGTGACATAGGGCTCCAGGAGAGAGCTGGTATCCCAGGAGGGCTGACACACCTTTAAGCACAGGCAAGACCACCACTTCTGTTCAAATTCACTGAATCAAGAGGGACCCTGGCAGAGCCATCAGGACACAGGAACCAAGGGACAACTGAGGACAAGATCCTTCTGGTTTCTGTCTGTACCCAAGAACTGCCCCTATACCACCAGCTCTCTAAACCCAAATTAATCCCAGTACTTGGGAGGCAGAGGCAGGCAGATTTCTGAGTTCAAGTCCAGTCTGGTCTACAGAGTGAGTTCCAGGACAGCCAGGGCTACACAGAGAAACCCTGTCAAAAACAAAAAACAAAAAACAAAAAACAACAAAAAAAAACCAACAACAAAAAAAAAGAGAACTGGACTTCAAGGAGTACTGATACACAGGCTTGCAGAAGGGACAAGTCACAGTCAGAGAGAGTAAGACCAGCTAACACCAGAGATAACCAGATGGCAAAAGGCAAGAGCAAGAACATAAGGAACAGAAACCAAGGCTACTTGGTATCAACAAAACACAGCTCTCCCACTACAGCAAGCCCTGGATACCACAACACACCAGAAAAGCAAGACTTAGATTTAAAATCACATCTCATGATGATGATAGAAGATTTTAAGAAAGAAATAAATAACTCTCTTAAAGAAATACAAGAGAACACAGGTAAACAACTAGAAGCCCTTAAAGAGGAAACACAAAAATCCCAGGACCAGATGGGTTCAGTGCAGAATTCTATCAGACCTTCAAAGAAGACCTAATACCAATACTCTTCAATATATTCCACAAAATAGAAACAGAAGAAACACTACCCAATTCATTCTATGAGACCACAGTTACACTGATACCAAAACCTCACAAAGACCCAACAAAGAAAAAAAACTTCAGACCAATTTCCCTTATGAATATCAGTGCAAAAATACTCAATAAAATTCTCGCAAACTGAATCCAAGAACATCAAAACGATCATTCACCATGACCAAATAGGCTTCATCCCAGGGATGCAGAGATGGTTCATTACCCGTAAATCCATCAATGTAATCCACTACATAAACAAACTCAAAAAAAAAAAAAAAAAAAAGAACACATGGTCATTTCATTAGATGTTAAAAAAGCATTTGAGAAAATTCAACATTATTTCATGATAAAAGACTTGGAAAGATCAGGAATTCAAGGAGCATACCTAAACACAGTAAAAACAATATACAGCAAACCAGTGGCCTAAATCAAACTAAATGGAGAGAAACTTGAAGCAATCCCTCTAAAATCAGGGACTAGACAAGTCTGCCCTCTCTCTCCCTATCTATTCAATATAGTACTTGAAGTTCTAGCTAGAGCAATTAGACAACACAAGGAGGTCAATGGGATATAAATTGGAAAGGAAGAAATTAAAATATCACTATTTGCAGATGATATGATGGTATACTTAAGTGATCCAAAAAAAATCCACCGGATTACTGCCTCAGCTGATAAACAACTTCAGCAAAGTGGCCAGATACAAAATTAACTCAAGCAAATCAGTAGCCTTCCTATACTTGAAGGATAAACAGGCTGTGAAAGAAATTAGGGAAATGACATCCTTCACAATTGTCACAAACAATATAAAGTATCTTGTTGTGACTCTAACCAAACAAGTGAAAGATCAGTATGACAAGTACTTCAAGTCTCTGAAGAAAGAAATCGAAGAAGACCTCAGAAGATGGAAAGATCTCCCATGCTTATGGACTGGCAGGATTAATATAGTTAAAATGGCCATTCTGCCGAAAGCAATCTACAGATTCAATGCAATTGCATCAAAATTCCAACTCAATTCTTCATAGATTTAGAAAGAGTATTCTCAAATTCATATGGAATAACAAAAAACCCAGGATAGCAAAAACAATTCTCAAAAATAAAAGGAATTCTGGGGGAATCAGAATCCCTGAACTCAGGCTGAACTACAGAGCAGTAGTGATAAAAATTGCATGGTATTGGTACAGTGACAGGCAGGTAGATCAATTAGAATAGAATTGAAGACCCAGAAATGAACCCACACATTTACGGTCCCTTGATCTTTGACAAAGAAGCTAAAACCATCCAGTGGAAAAAAGATAGCATTCTCAACAAATGGTGCTGGTTCAACTGGCAGTCAACATGTAGAAGAATGAGAATTGATCCATTCCTATCTCCCTGTACAAAGGTCAAGTCTAAGTGGATCAAGGACCTCCACATAAAACCAGATACACTGAATCTAATAGAAGAGAAAGTGGAGAAAACTCTCGAACACACGGGCACAGGGGAAAAGTTCCTAAACTTTTCCTGGCTTAGGCACTAAGACAAGAATCAACAAATGGGACCTCATGAAATTACAAAGCTTCTGTAAGGCAAGTGACACTGTAAATAGGACAAAATGGCAACCAACCGATTGGGAAAAGGTCTTTACCAATCCTGTGTCCGATAGAGGGCTAATATCTAATATATACAAAGAACTCAAGAAGTGAGACTCCAGAGATCCAAATAACCCTATCAAAAATGGGGAACAGAGCTAAACAGAGAATTCTCAACAGAGGAGATTCACAGGGCTGAGAAGCACCTAAAGAAATGTTCAACATCCTAAGTTTTTGAGGAAATGCAAACCAAAACAACCCTGAAATTCTACCTCACACCAGTCAGAATGGCTAAGATCAAAAATTCAGGTGATAGCAGATACTGGTGAGGATGTGGAGAAAGAGGAACACTCCTCCATTAGCTGGTAGGATTGTAATCTTGTACAACCACTCTGGAAATCGGTTTGGCGGACCCTCAGAAAAATGAACATAATACTACCTGAGTACCCAGCTATACCACTCCTGGGCATATATACCCAGAAGATGCTCCAACATGTAATATAGACACATGCTCCACTATGTACATAGCAGCCATATTTATAATAGCCAGCAGCTGGAAACAACCCAGATGTCCCTCAACAGAAGAATGGGTACTGAAAATGTGGTACATTTACACAATGAAATACTACTCAGCTATTAAAAACAATGACTTTATGAAATTCACAGACAATTGAATGGAACTTGAAAATATCATCCTGAGCCAGGTAACTCAGTCTCAAAAGAATGAACATGGTATGTACTCACTGATAAGTGGTTATTATCTCAAAAGTTTGGAATACCCAAGATTCACCTCACAACAACCATTGGGCTGAGCATGAGGTCCCAGATGGAGGAGATAGAGAAGGGACTGTAGGATCTGATGATGTTTGCAGACCCATGGAGGGAGCAACAGTGTCAACTGGTGTGACCTCCCGATGCTCTAGGAGACTAGTTCACCAAAGAATACACATGGAGGAACCCACGGTGCTTGTCACATATGTGGCAGAGGAGGGTCTTATTAGCCGTCGGGAAGGAGAGGCCCTTGTCCTGAGGGTGTTAGATGCTCCAGTGAATAGGTGAATGCCAAGGATGGCAGATGAGAATTGTTGGTTGAGTGTGTGGGTGAATATCCTCATAGAGGCAGGGGTAGAAGTGAGGGGGATAGAAGGGTTCCAAAGGGGAGATCTGGAAAGGGGGAGTCATTTGAAATGTAAATAAAGTATCACAAAAAGAAAAGAAAAAAATACATGATCTCATATAATAAAAAAAAATAAAAAAGATATGATTCTCTGAGGTGATATTACTTTTATTTTAAATGTACTCTTTCTATATGTCATGTTTCATCTTCACAAGCTCCTAGAATCTTGGATGTATTTCTAATTGAGGAAAGATATTTGGCAGTTGGTACTGTTGCTGTTGAGAAGAGTTAATCTATAGAAAAGATGTTCAATTTTCATATTCAAGAAAACAGACACTGAAATTATATAAAACATATTGGGTTGTATCACTTATAGTGTTATGGATTGAACAGGATCCAAATAAAAGGTATTGCTTCAGCCAACAAGAATATATTATAAAATAAATTAAATAAATTAAATGAAGGAATTCTATGATGTTAACTATGGGATATTTCTGTGAACTTGATTGAAAAGGATGTCCTGCTTATATATGTTTTCTAGCGGCGGCATATAGAAAGTGATAAATGTATAACGGTACTATCCATTAACTCCACCAACACACACACACACCCTAAGTGACACAGAGATAGACATCTGGATTAAAAGAAACACAGGAACTAATGAATTAGTTGAAGTAATTTACTCTTATTAAGTTGTAAAAGTCTTAAGTACACCGATTCTGAGTTATAGCAGTGTGAAAGCCTAATGAGACCCACCACTTTCTTCTGGTAAGGCCTCCCTGTTGTTTCTCTACTTAAGTTCTCTGATTAATGATTACTTTGCTACCTTGTACTAGACTTTTTCATTTCTTTTTGAAGTTTGCCATTTACTTCTGTCTTTCACATTTGACTCCACCATGCTTTGTTGATGCATGTTTGCTTCTGATTCAATACTAGATCTTGTGCTGATGAATTTTATCTGTACCTACCGGGTACATGGCAATTACTTTGAGAGCTATTGATATAATTACTGTGTTACCTTCACACATGATAGTTTCTTATCTGTTTTTTAAGAAAGTTAAAGACATCATTTGTAAAAAAAATAGAAAAGAAAATATGGCTAATTGCTTAATGTTAGGTTGTTCATGCTGCAGACATATGTCAAACATATAAAGGTAGCATTTTATATTTGAGCTTCAAGATCTTTTTGCCAATATAAAAATATTTGCTAATCTTGTTAGAGCTTAAACAGTGAGGAAGATGAGTTTTTTTTTTTTTATTGACTTCAGTGGGACTAGAATCCAATTCACTAAGCAGTCATAGATTGTACAATATTTATTTTAGAAAATTGGTTTTAAGAATTAAATGCTGTGTTTGTTTGAGTGATTTGCTGATTTAGCTCTACTTTCATTTCCATTAGAATAATTTAAAAGTACTTTTCTATTGAAATTTTAGTTACATCTTTTAGTTAACTTTTCAAAAGGTATGATTCTTACACAATAATGGGTTGGAATACAAGAGAAAAATGATGCATTTTCTAAGAAATTTGCCGTAAAATCTACTGCTATTTAGACTCTCTTTAGATCAGTAGTTCAAATCCCGTGGGTCATAACATGCATTCCACATATCAGATATTTTCATTACAATTCCTAATGGTGAGAAACTTACAGCCATGAAGTAGCAAGAAAATAATGTAATGATTGGGGGCATCATGATAACATGAGGCACTTTATTAAAGTGTTGCAGCATTAGGAAGATTGAGAGCTACTGTGTTAGGGTTTACTAAAAAAAAAAAAATCAGTACTTTAGTACCCTATGCGGGCTGGAGGAGGCTCTTATGGGGACACGTAGAAGACATTTGAGAATAAAGAAGTAAGAGATGGGCATCAGACTTGTTAGTCAAATCTCCCTCTTCCTACTCCAGTGACATAGAAGGTAAAATGCATAAATGAACAATTGTATTGCTTCTGACCAGATCTATTAATAAGATCAGAGTAAATAAAAAACAGGTTAAAAAATAAATGTGGTCTAAATGGGATCATCAAATGCATTTTAAACAGAACTGATACTTTGAAAGAAGGGTAGAAAAACAAAACAAACTAAAGTTCTAAAAGGAAAAATGAAGTTCAGAATATTCTAATCTCTACATTAGTGTAGTTAATTTAGGTCTCAGAGAATCCAATATAAATGAAGTTTGGATAGGCATAGGGCTTGGTGGTCAAGTCTAGTACTCAGAGAAAACTGAGTTAAATCCCCCACGACACAGAAATACATTCAATAAAGAAGACCAGTCACAAACTAAAATTATTGGCAGCATTTTCCTGGTCTTGTCCTTTATAAAAATGTAATAGAGATTAATTTAATGTTTTCTATTTAATAAATAATTGTGGGAAATATTTAATTGAAAATATATTTGAACACATGTGTGGCTTTTAAAGTATGTGAAATGAAAATTTAATACTGAAGTTTGAATATGATTTGTTCATTGTAGAAAGTGTAGGCCCATGAAATGATGAAAAAACTACAGCAATTTCATGATGCAAAAGGTGAATATTAATTAGGTCATTGAAAATGCTGCCTTTGCAAGGAATTAATGCAATTCTCATGGGATCCTAGATATTTCTTTCAATAGTGGGTAGAGTAGCTGGGCAGCAATTAAAAGCACTGGTTGTTCTTCCAGAGAACTCAGTTTCAATTCCCACTCACTACATGGTGGCTCACAAACATCTGTAACTCCAGAATCAGGGAATCTAATAACCTTCTTCTGGTCTCCAAGAGAACTGTATGTCCTTGGGATACAGACATAGAACCAAGCAATATACCAATAATATAAAAATAATAAATATCTTCTCTGTCTTTATCTATATCACCATGCCATAGACAATTCCATGATTCTGTGTACTTATTGAGATACAGCCAAGGCATCTCCCCATGCACTGAACAAGAAGACATTTAATCTTAAGACATTTGACTTACAAAACTGTAAAACAAATAAATAAGGTTTCATTTTCAAAATACTAACTACATATTCTTTATTTTATGTGTATGAGTGCTTTGCCAGATGTATGTATGTATGTATGTATGTATGTATGTATGTATGTATGTATGTCTGCCTAGTGTCATCGACAACCAGAAGAAGACACCAGATTTTGTGGAACAGAAGTTACAGATGATTGTGAACTGCCATTTGAGTGCTGGGACCTCTTTAAGAGCAGCTAATGCTTTTATCCACTAAGTTACCTCTCCAGACCCTTAAACACCGTTTCTTTATAAATACATATTTCAAGCAATTTGTTGTAGAAATAGATAGTGCACTAATATATTTAGCATCTCCCAAGTGAGCCATCCTATTCATTTCCTAATTACTTACTTTTTGACAGAATGCAATTAACATGAAAGAATCATCCTGTGTACAAAAAATAACTAACCAACTAAACAATAACCAAGTAAAATCAAATAAAACCAACAACAATAAAACAAATAATGAAACAAAACAAACTAGCAAACAAAAATAATAGAAAACTCCACTAAGTATTCTATACTAACAGCCAGTCTTAGAATTTGGAGAACTGTGACTTGCAGAATCAAATTGAAAATCCTTAGACATTTTAAAAGGACGGTAATTTAACCCAACTGTGATCTACGTGGTGCACGAACATGCTGAAATTTACTACTTTTTATACCTAGTTGGTCATTGTGAAGAAGTTAACTCTGTGGGAAGAGGGTAGCAATTATGTTTTCTCTTAAGTATCACTGTACATGATTTGGTGAGATTTCTCTTTAACTTCATGTTTGTATTTATATGTGTGTCTGTCTGTGAGTGCATGAACAGAGGTAGGTGAATTTGAATATGCATACAGAGAACACCCACATACACATGCACACACACACACACACACACACACACACACACACACACACACAGACACACACACACACAGTGCCTATGTTATTCTTCAAGTACAGGTCACCTTCCTCTTCCTTCTCTTCCTTTTCTCTGTGTTGATATTGTTGAAACACACTTTATCTCTTCTCTGAAACTCATGAAAGTTAAGGTGACTAGCCATGACCCCAGCAGTCTTTCTTCCTAACCTCTGCTTGGCCAGCTCTTGTATTAAATGTGTGCTATCACAGCTGGCATTCATATATATATATATGCTCGGGATCAAATTCAATGATTTCTTATTTTTTGTATGCAGGGCAAGCACATTGACTGAACCATTTCATCACAACCTCAGTGCATTTTGATTTAATACATTCTTTGATGTTTTGCTCATGGTATCTACATCAGGATCTCATTCTCATGATAACACAGTTTTTACTTTTGAATATATTATTTTCAGACAGAAAGCATTGTTTTCTATTTTCAACTGAATTGTATCCTGCTTCTACACTATATGCTTCCTCAAGAAGAAATCATAAAAAACTGAATTTCAAATATCAGAACTGTGTGCATAAAGCATGAATTTAAATATTTAAATATCATAAAAATAAAGTGACATGTGTCCAGCAAATTGTTTTGAAGTGTTTCTGCTGTGTTAAGTCATACTGAACTTTTACCAAATATCAAGCAACTCTGAGGCTGTTACAGGTTAGGAGAAGTCTTTGGAGATGAAAATTTTGTAAGAAAGTAAAAGCCATTTTTCTCCTTCAAGTTTTGCTTTTAAACATAGTTATAAAGTATGAAAATGTTTTCTCTTTGTTAATATTTAGTGTCTTCTAAGTCCTACCCTAGATGACAGCTTAGTTGCCTTTCTTCAAGAAGTAAAATCCAGGTATGAGACATATTCATAAGATGATCAAGTAATGGTGGCCAAGAATAGCTGTGTCATCTTAAAAAATAGTATAAGAGGTAAATTTCATTCATATTTATTTATTTATTTGTGTGTGTGTGTGTGTGTGCGCACGCATCTGACTTAGATCAAGTGAATACAAATGTCTGTAGATGGTATCAACTACCCTGCAAATGGAGTTAAAGATGGCTGCCAGCTTCCTTGTGGTAGTTGGGAACAAAAATTGGGTCATCTGCATGAACAATAAGCCTTCTTAATAGTGGAATCATCTCTCCAGATCCATAATTTTTAACAATAAAGGTTGATTTGACATTATTTATTATTTGTAATAACAAATAATGTTTTTAAAATTAACTAGCATAATAATCTTTAATCTCTGGTGACTTTTCAAATATTGAATATATAGCATTTTAAAATATTTTCAATAATTTTGGCTTGTAATAAATATTTATTTATATATACATATTTATTTATTTTAGTTAGTTAACCCTCAAATTTTCAGACAGATATTTATTACTTTGTTATTAATAAGAAAAATTAGTTGCTTTTATTGGAGATTTTATTTGTTAAAATCTTCTGCTATCTCAAATATTGTACCATTGCTTTAGAAAGATAATTATGTTTTATAATAAGTTATATAGAGATTTCTACATAGTTTTTAGAAATTTTAAACTTCATTTGTTCTATGAGAATACTAAAGCCCAAACTAAATTATCCTGAGGAAAATAGTTATCAAGTGATAAATAACATTTTATCTCAAGGACTTACTCTTCAAGTGTTATCTGTTGCCATTTTGTAGTCAGATAACAAAAATTGGATTCTATTTTAACTTAATCTAGGGGATTTGAACTAATGTTAAACATCATTACCTCATAGGATTTTGACTCTAGTTCCTTAAGGTTTCTTTTGTATCTCTTTTATGGTGTCTCTACAAATGGTCCAATTTCAAAGCTCCAATCATTACTCAAATGCATGTAATTTTTAAATTTTCCAGCACCAGTATATTTTCTGAATCTACAATATTAGATGACCCCAGGTGATTTCAAATATATTATATTAAACTGGGTGCATTTAAAGTAATTTTCTACTTACACATCAGTAAACACCATGCCATCCAGCTAAATGTTTTAGGTCAAAAATTTAATACATCTTTTTCTTCTTGTATGTGTCACCTACTACTTACAATGTATTTCCATGTTCAGTTAGTTTATTCTTTACATATTTATTAATTTGAACCAATCCTTCAATATCCTTTGCTACCAGAGTAGTACAAGCTATCTTGATTGTTATAAAATCTACTTTGTTGTCTATCATTTACTCTGATCCACTTCCAATCCACTTAACACACTGAAGCCACAGAAAGCACTCTTAATATGCACATCACTTTTTCTCCTGAGCTAGCTGAAAGCTTGCGATAGTGACACACTCATATTTTAGAGAAGAATCAGGCTCATTAATTGATCTATCTATATAAGTTTACGTGGAACACCTCTCAAGCCTCATTTTGTATGACTCTACAAGCAGTAACATGTTTAGCTTCAAGGCCAAGAGGTTTTGGTGCTATATAAATATCTTCATTGACTCTGACATTCTAGTCTAAAAATGAACAAACATAAGTGGTCAGGTTTCATTTCAATGGGTACATGTTACCAAAAATGTATACTAGTTGCCATTTGGGAATGAGAATAATTGAGATATCTACAGTAGTAAAGAAACTCAATGTGACTCTCTTTGTAAATTTTTCCCTGTAGCAGAAAAACCTACTTGAATCATTCTTGATTCCCCATTTTGGTAGTAAATCTAGTTCCTTTGGGTATCCTATCCAAATAGCTGCATATGGAATTTCTTTTCTGGTTCTAGGTGTCTTGATACTTAGTTACTTCACAACCTAGTATGAGAAGCTATCCCATTATGTGCTGCTCATTTTATGAGCAAAAAGAATGCAAGAGTTACAGGATTATATTGGATTGTACCAGAATTTAAGAGTCATGAATAAGAGAAAAGGCCATGTGCAGTAGGGTTGAACTGAATTTAAGACAGACATGAATGTGGGTAGGATGTATGAAGGTTGAGACAGAGGTGGTCAGAAGTGGTATTCTTTGAGTGACATAGTTAGGAAAGCCCACCCATTTGACAATGTCACTTGCAGTATACGTGTTCCATCCCCCGAGCCAGTTCTAACCAGTATGTTCTACTCATCTTTCTTTGGCAAATATCCCACACTTCCAGGTGAATCACACAGGGTTAAGTCTTTGGATATGATCCTTTGCCAGAGCAACCATGTTGCTAGATTAAATGCTCTCTACACAATACCCTTAAGTAAATGTGAAGTTCATGGAATTTTATATGAATTAATTCTGAGTTAAAAACCTAAAAGCATAGTAATACCCCAAAAATGACTATGAAGACTGCTACACAATGTGATTTTTATTGAAACATTCTGGATGTGTTTAGCCATTTTTGACATGATGCAATGAAATGGCTAATTGAGTATTATGTTTGTATAAAATTTTATTTAAAACTTTGAAAAACTTCTTTCCAGGAGAAGTGGGTGTAAAATTTCTATTATAGCAAATGATAAGTTAAAGGACTAAAAAATAATTTTAATACCTGATTAAAAATCTTAGAGAGATGTACAACTATAACAAAATAAGATATGCAAGGCACTGAAATATAGTCACTTAAATAATCTCTACAATCTCAAGCCTGAATTATTTTCTTTGTATGTGTTCTAATAAGATATCACTATGACTAAACACATTTCATTTGAAGAACAAAATGTTACCTTCCCAAATGAGCCTGTTTTATTGCCAGACAACTTTCTAATTTATGCTCTATATTATTCTATTCCATAATCAGTATCTAAATTGAAATGAATGATGCTCAAATAAAGAATTGTGCTGCTGTCTAAATGTGTGTCTTTTAATCTTAAGGAAATACACAAGAAAGACTGTTGTAGGTCAAGTCTTATTTTTGGCATCTAAAGAATAAAAACCTGCATCTTAAATATGGAGGATTGTGCTCCTTATTCTGACTGTGCCAGCTCTCTATATAGATAGTGACATAGTAATTGAGGGATATAGTGTATTTAACCTCTAAATAATCCGAAAATGGCTGTTTTTAATCTTTTCAAACATTCACATTTTGAGAACTATTACATAGCCTTTCTGCTTCAGATGCTTTCATGGTGCTGAAAGCCAGGGTTATAAAATGTTAAAGGCACATCTCCATCATATAACCACAAAAAGTTCTATTGTGTTTCTTCTTCTGCTTAGGTAATGTAGAAAAATAATTTTAAGTGTTAAGACCAGGATCCACAATGGTTTAAAAAAGCAGATGACTCCTGTTAAAACTCTTATTTTGAGCATCCATACAAGATGTGGCTCTTTTATTTAATAGATTTATAGGGCACTCTTTCAAAAGTAAACCTTACAGATTATTCACATAAGAATTCTTAATTTCATTTGTACATTGTTCAGTTAGAGATATGCCTCTAAAATGTTATATTACATGTTTAACTTCTATTATTTTAAACACTACTAGAGCATAACAAACTTTCATATTCTCTTGGCTAGAATACTGCTTTAGGTTGCCAACTATTCTCATCACATTTCTTCCTGACTCTATCTTGCATATAGACCTTACTATCTAATAGCAAGTATTCTGCTTGTAAAGTAGAGCCCAGGTTATACTATTTACCTGATTAAAAATCTCCCAATATCTTCACCCAGTGACTCTGTACAAAGTATCTTGATCACTTTTGTTTCCTGAATCATTATTTTCTAGTTATGCCATTATTTTATTCTTTAAAGGAAGCCCCCCTCTGTGTATGTGTTTTCAAATTCCCAGAAGACCATTCTCCTTCAGTGAAACCCACTCTGGCAACTCTAACCAGGCTACCCTACCTCAGCCCATCTTCACTCATTATTTTCATATTTTAATCTTCCTACATGATGTCTGCATTAGCTACTCTTTAATTGTATGCACATGCCTTATTTAGGGTTTTTATTACTGTGAAGAGACACCATGACCATGGAAACTCTTATAAAGAAAGCTATTTAATGGTGTTAGCTTACAAGTCAGAGGTTTAGTTCATTAATGTAATGGCAATCATGACAACATGCAGGCAGATATGTTGCTGAAGATATAGTTCTGTTTTACATCTGGATTGGCAGGCATCAGGAAGAGAGGGTGACAGTAGACATGGCTTGAGTATCCTAAATCTCAAATCCCAGTCCTAGTGATACATTTTCTCCAACAAGGTCATACCCAGTCTAACAAGGGTCCCTATATTGCCACTTCCTATGGGCCTCTGGGGACCATATTTATTCAAACCACCACAATACGTATACTTCTCTTTGTTTGATTATTTTTAATGCACATTGAAATATTGTGTGGGTGGGATACTTCAAGCATCATGGTTGGCAGAAAAATGATCAGCATGAAACAAGAAGGATTAGGCCTTCTTAGTTAGCACTAGTTCAAACTTCTGAAGAGTCTAACACCAGGAGTTTTAGTATACACATATTTTAAAAGTTACTTGAAAAAGGATCCCTTGTGTTATGCAACCCCAAATGCACAAGGAGGAATGGCGACATTGAAACTACACTCAAAGTACATGTCTCTTTTCCAAGAAGATGGATACATGTACTAGCTTAGGGCCATAGGAAAGGATCTGGTATAGTTTTGGTCACACAGATAGTATAGAAGCCATTTGGGTTCTAAAGTACATATGATATCTCCCTATGAATTGGTTGTACTGAATGAGAAACAAAGCTAAAGATAATGTCTAGGGAGGGAGAGTCTGGAATAAACATTCTGGGGATTTGAGTGAGGTCTGGCTGTACAGATAGCAAAGTCACCAGATCATTAACAATACCCTTTTCCATCCTTCTAGGTCGAAAACCAGTTTACATTTCCTCCTTTGAGAAGACAAATATGTATGATTAACATTGCTGATTTCTCCAATGCATATTTGTGAGCACTCATGCCTTCTACAGAATCAAATATTCCATGAGGAGAAGGTCTCACCTCTTGAATTTCATTTGAGTTACATATGTCACTGACATTAACTACATTTTTTTAAAAAATGAAATGGCAGCCTTCATGAAGGAGAAGAGTTAGCCATGTCCCCAGGACAAGTGAGTTTTGGTCAAGAAATAAAAGATTTAATCAGCAGAAATGAGAGATTAAATTGAATATAAGTAACAATTTCATTTTGTAAATGGTTTAATAATGCCACAGAGATGTTTATTAAATTTCTCAGTTTCATACAGCTGGCTAGTGGTAAGATGAAAAGCAAAGCCCAAGTTTCCAAAATCTGTTCAAATACTGGTTAGTGGTAGTTAAAAAGCCTTAACTTTAGATTAAAGATAGTAAAGTGTTGGTAGAATGTGTTTGGAAGATAGTACTACAGTTTCAATGAAAAATTAGCTTCTGGTTCTGAGTTATAACAGAGAATAAAAATGCCTGTATTCTGAGTGTAATTCTGTAGCAATGGACCTGAACATGAGTCCAGTATCTTCCTTTGAAAGCACAAACTCCAACTAATCCTTAAAACACACACAGGAACACACACACACACACACACACACACACACACACACACACACACACACACACTATTTCTTTTACCAAGGTAGGATGTTATATAATATCAAATAAGTTGCTAAGTATTAAATCATTCCTCAGAATACCCTAACAGATTGGTTCAAGCTGAAGATTCGATGTCATTGCCTGAGATCTATAGAAATTTTTTAGTACCGTGTAATCAAGTAGATTTTTATTATATCCTTATATTCTTGACTTGAACTTTGAGTTATCTGTCTAAGACCAGATGGGTTGCCCAACCCAAATGTCTGAGATTATAAGGACAGGACTCAAATGACCATTAAACCTCTGAACATAGCTCTTATCTCCCAGAGAGACAAACTGTCACAGTTTAAAATGGCAACTTAGATTATCCGCCCCAGTCCACTTATATGTTAGCATGTATAGATTCTAAATATCTCCTCAGCATCTGCTCAATCTATTGAAGGCGACAGAGAGCTGGCACCAAACCTGCTCCTTCCTTCCTTCCCTTCATCACAGGTTTCCAATACATCTGGGTTTCCATACTGAGTGCTCTGCCATATGCTTGGAAACTGAGATAAAACACCCTGAATTAGACATGTAGCAAAGCCAAACCCATGTTAAAAAATTAGAATTAGATCAGGGTCAAAGTGCTTAATTCCTTACCATCATTAATTCATTCTGTTCAGGTAAAGTTATTATATAAATAAAATGGTTAGATGAATACTAAACAGATTTAGGGTGTGGAAGGAAAAAAACATAGAAGAGTCATGTGGAATGGATTGGATTTATTATTGCTTTTCTTCAATGTCAAGATCAAGAAAGGGAAATATGACTGGCAAGGTTATGCAGAAGAGTTACAAAAGATTTTGAAACACATTGTTGGTAATAACAATATAATGGCCCCTGAGCAGTTAGATCAGAAGTTTTTACTTGGCCTCTTATCATTTATGAGACAATAGTCTTGAGAAAAGTTGATGTTAAATTCACATAGAAAATAACTTTTGATTCTTAGGCCATTGTTTCATGAATCCAGTCCCATTGCTTTATAGTTATTCAATACTAGTCAGATAGTTGTTTAATATTATGGATAAGTTAAATGAACCCTCTCCCTGGAATTTCCCAAGTTGTCCCAGGAATCCTCTCAGGTTTCCTCCAGTCAACAGTTTCAGACACTGTCACCTAATTTCTCAGTTTCAAATGTCCCATGAACCACATACCCACAGGTCTCACTTTGAAGGTGATGGTTTTTGAATAAGTATTTGCCTTCTTTAAGTCCCATAATTCATATACTGCATCTTTCTCCACAGTAATGGCTATGCATTCAATCCCTATTTAAACAATCACTACTGTGACCATAAGAAATTTACTAATGATGCTTTCCATACACACAAAGCATTCAATAACATGCGTAAAAAGCATGTGAGTTTTCTGACTTAGCATAATAAAAAGTTGACCAAGTTGAAAAGTTATAAAGCAATTTATTTCTTCAAGCCTTGAGCTTAGGTGTTAGTTGTGTTTATGTCATTGAAAGATAATAATTTCTTTAATAAGCCTACATCTCAATGAAGTCACAATCTATGTACATGAAGGAAAAAATCAAAAAGTTATTTGCAGGATAATTCACCTATAACTTGTAGCTACTGGGTGTTCATGTAGGTAAGAATAAATATATTCTTCACAGGATATTTAACTGTGGACCATATGTCTTATAAAATCTGTCTGAAAATGACTTTCTAGAGAACTCCATAGAAGTTAAGTTGGATTCTGCTTTCTAGCCCCATGCTCTCAGAAATAAGACTCAGACTCAAACTATATTTACAAATACTTTGGCCATATAGCTAGGTTCATCTCTGACCCGTTTATTTTGATCTACATTCTGCTACATGGGTTGGTTACCTGTGCTCAACCCATGATACTTGTGTATTATTATTGATCTGGGTCTTTAGGCTTCAGGTAAGTTTTCATGATCTCTCTTAGGACCCTTTCCTCATGGCTCCAAATCCTCCATCCTTCTCACTGCTATGTATCTCCATCTCTCCTCTGTCCTTCCTCTGGGTGGCAGACATTCTACCTAATTCTTTATTCTGTGCAGTCACTGGATGATCAGCATTTATTTACAAAGCATAGAATAAATGATAAGAATTATTTATATAAACATGGGACAAGAGATTCTTTGTATAATCATTACAATTATGTATGTGCCTGTACTGTAAAAGATATGAAGGCAACAAAATCAACATTTGAGTAACACAAGGGTAAACTTTATACAGTGTGCAAAAACATTATTCTTCTAGTTTGACAATTCATATAAAATGCAGATTAATAATTTTTCTTCAAGAACTGCAGACATCTACAGAATATGATGTTTAAAAATGTCTTATTAATTAATGATCTTTTTTTGACAATGTTACAGGTCTGTGTCTGAAAGTTACCCTGATTCCACATCAAAGAAAACGATCAGCATCAGTAATCTCCAGATAGAGTTTCTTCAATTGTGGCAAGTTAGCTACTGGACAAAGAAATTGCCCATGCCTCAACTACATGCAAAATGATGACAAATGGACACAGGGAAGTGGATTGCTAAGCTCTGCCAAGGCAGCGTAAGTAACTCCTTCACAATCCTTGCTTTAGAAAAGGTGTGCCAGATATACTTGGACAGAATGTTGCATCCCTGCGATGAAGCATACATAAACGTGGTGAATGACATTTTTCATGTATTCTTGAATTTGGTTTGTGAGTATTTAACTGAGTATTTTTGCATCAATGTTGATGAGAGAAATTGGCCTGATATTTCTTTCTTCATTGAGTCTTTGTGTGTATTAGGTATTAGGGTGACTGCAGCCCCGTAGAATTAGATTGGTAGTGTTCCTTCTCTTTCTATTTTGTGGTGTAGTTGAAGAGTATTGGCATTAGCTCTTCTGTGAAGGTCTGGTAGAGGCGAGGCTGGGGAGCGCTGAGCCTCACGTCGTACCCTGTGCTGCCCAGACTAGCGAACAATATAGTCAGGATGGCTAAATGTAACCCCAAGAAACGAAAGGGTACGATGTCTGCTTATGCCTTCTTCATGCAGACATGCAGGGAAGAACATAAGAAGAAAAACCCAGAAGTTCCAGTCAGTTTTGCAGAGTTTTCCAAGAAGTGCTCTGAGAGGTGGAAAACAATGTCTAGCAAAAAGAAATCAAAATTTGATGAAATGGTAAAGGCAGATAAAGTATGCTATGATCGGGAGATGAAAGATTATGGACCAGCTAAAGGAAGCAAGAAGAAGGACCCGAATGCCCCCAAAAGACTTCCGTCTGGGTTTTTCTTACTCTGCTTGGAATTCCGCCCCAAGATCACATCCACAAACCCTTGCATTTCCGTTGGAGATGTGGCAAAGAAAGAGCTGGGTGAGATGTGGAATAACTTAAGTGACAGTGAAAAGCAGTCTTACATTACCAAGGCAGCAAAGTTGAAGGAGAAGTATGAGAAGGATGTTGCTGACTATAAATCTAAAGGGAAGTTTGATGGCGCCAAGGTCCTGCTAAAGTTGCCCGGAAAAAAAGAAGAAAAAGGAGGAGGAGGAGGAGGAGGAGGAGGAGGAGGAGGAGGAGGAGGAGGAGGAGGAGGAGGAGGAGGAGGAGGAAAATCTCTGTCTTTGTGTTAATACCTTAGAATAGGAGAGCGCTGAGATCGACACATCTCTTATTTGAGTTGTGTCTATTGCCCTTGTTAGATTTAATTACAAAATTTGATCGCAATCATATTGTAGTTTCTCAAAGTGTCAGAGGTTTACATGAAGTGGCCGTGGGTGTCCGGAGCATCCTGAAACTGTATCAAAGTTACACATAGCTCTAAACCTTTTTAAAATGAAAAAGCACTCTCGCGTCCTCCTCACTCAGTGCACTTTGCTGTTGGCGTGACAGGGCATTTGGAGATGTTTCTGGCATTTTGTTCTCAACTCGTAAGGTAGTGTTAACTGTATGGTTATTATCTAGAAATCCTGAGTTGTCAACTGTACATATCTATTAAGGAGAACAAAACAGCGCAGACAGATTCTTGATGCTTCTTGTTTGGCATGGAGGCTGTGAGGGGAAGATGCCTTCTGGAGGGAGCCGTAGCTCAGGGCATGCACTGTGAGGCGGGACCTGTTGATACTGCGGTGGGCAACCATTTAGCTTCGTGTTGTCTTGTTTTTGTATGTAGTGGCATAGCATTCTGCTGACATTCTTAGTTGTGGAAAGGTGGGAGGGATCTGCTGGCATGAGAAGTTTTTGGATTTTTTCTTTAGTTAAGTGTGGTAGATTTTAAATGTTTTAAAGAAACTGTAGAACTCATCACTGTCAGCAAAGTGAAGAACTACTGCATCAATGGAAGTTCAAGAACCCTCTGTACCTAACGCAATTTGCAACATTCTGTTATTTTTTGTGTGTTTAGAATGCTGAAATGTTTTTGAAGTTAAATAATCAGTATTATATTTAAAAAAAAAAAAAAACCAACAACAAGAAGAAAGTCTGGTAGAATTGTGCTTCAAATCATCAGGCTCTAAGCTTTTTGGTATGAAGACTTTTAATGACTGCTTTCTTATGGGTTTTAAGGCTATTTAAATCATTTACCTGATCTTGATTTAACTTATGCAAGTTGCATGTGCTTGGAAAATCATCCATTTCATTTAGATTTTTCAAATTTGTGAAGTACAAACATTGAAGTAAGACCTAATGACTCTTTGAATGTCCACATTGTCTGCGGTTATGTCTCCCTTTTCATTTCTGATTGTGTTAATTTGGATACTTTCTTTTAATTAGTTTGGCTAAGGGATTGCCTATCTTGTTGATTTTCTCAAAAGTACTAGGTCTTGGATTCATTGATTCTTTTTATTTGTTTCTATTTGATTAATTTCAGCCTTGATTTTTCATAATTTCCTTCCTTCTATTTCTCTTCAGTGTGTTTGCTTCTTTGGTTCCTAGAGCTTTCTGATGAAATAACGAAACTTACAGAGTTTGTGAATCAAATGGACCTAACAGATGTCTATTTTACTTGTTTCCTCTGTAAAGGTCTCTACCTAATTGATTGTATTTTACTGTCTCCTAGATTGCTGATGCGACAACTCTCTAACTTCTTTTAAAAGTCATTCAGTGCTACGCACTTTTGTCTTAGGACTATTTACATTTTGTCCTATATTGGATGTAGGATTAGTAAAGATATTTTCCAAATCTGTTGGTTGTTGTTTTTTGTCCTATTGACAGTGTTCTTTGCCTTACAGAAGCTTTGCAATTTCATGAAGTCCCATTTGTCAATTGTTGATCTTAAGCCATTGAGAATAAATTGTTGATTGGTGTTTGGTTCAGGAAAATTTCCCCTGTACCCATGTGTTCAAGGCTTTTCCCAACTTTCTTTTCTATCAGTTTCAGTGTATCTGGTGTTATGTGGAGGTCCTTGACCCACTTGGATTTGGGCTTTGTGCAAGGAGATACGAATTGATCCATTTGTATTCTATATTCTGACCACTAGTTATACCAGCACCATTTGTAGAAAATGCTGTCTTTTTGCCACTGGATGGTTTTAACTCCTTTGTCAAAGATCAAGTGACCATAGGTGTGTGGGTTCATTTCTGGGTCTTCAATTCCAATAATCTACCATGCAGTTTTTATCATGATTGCTGTGTAATAATACAGTTTGAGGTCAGTGATGGTGATTCCCTCAGAAGGTTTTTTATTGTTGAGAATAGTTTTCGCTATCCTGTGCTTTTTGTTAATCCAAATGAATTTGCAAGTGCTCTTTCTAACTCTATGAAGAATTGAGGTGGAGTTTTGATAGGGATTGTTTTAAATCTGTAAATTGCATTCAGCAAGATGGCCATTTTTACTATATTAATCCTGCCAATCCATGAGCATGGGAGATTTTTCCATGTTCTGAGATCTTTTTCGATTTCTTTCTTCAGAGACTTGAAGTTCCTGTCATACAGATCTTTCACTTGCTTGGTTAGAGTCACACCAAGGTATTTTGTATTATTTGTGACTATTGTGAAAAGTGTTGTTTCCCCAATTTCTTTCTCAGCCTGTTTATCCTTTGAGTAGAGGAATGCTACTGATTTATTTGAATTAATTTTATATCCAGCTACTTTGCTGAAGTTGTTTATTAGGTCTAGGAATTCTCTGATGGAATTTTTGGGCCACTTAAGTATACGATCATATCATCTGTAAATAGTTACATTTTCACTGCTTCTTTTCCAATTTGTATCCCTTTATCCTCTTTTGTTGTCTAATTGCTCTGGCTACATCTTTGAGTGCTATATAGAATAGGTAGGGTGAGAGTGGGCAGTCTTGACTAGTCCCTGATTTTAGTGGGATTACTTCAAGTTTCTCTCCATTTAGTTTGACGTTGGCTACTGGTTTGCTGTATCTAGCTTTTACTATGTTTCAGTATGGACCTTGAATTCCTGATCTTTCCAAGACATCTACCATGAAGGGGTATTGAATTTTGTCAGATGCTTTCTCAGCATCTAATGAGATGATCATGTGTTTTTTTTTTCTTTGAATTTGTTTATATAATGGATTACATTAATGGATTTTCATATATTGAACCATCACTGCATCCTACTTGATCATGGTGGATGATCGTTTTCATGTGTTCTTGAATTCAGTTTGTGAGAATTTTATTGAGTATTTTTGCATCAATATTCATAAGGGAAATTGGTCTGAAGTTCTCTTTCTTTGTGTGGTTTAAGTATAAGTGTAATTGTGGTTTCATAGAACGAAGTGGGTAGTGTTCCTTCTGTTTATATTTTGTGAAATACTTTGAAGAGTATTGGTATTAGATGCTCTTTGAAGGACTGATAGAATTCTGCACTGAACCCATCTGGTCCTGAACTTTTTTTGGTAGGGAGATTTTTAATTACTGCTGCTATTTCTTTAGGGGCTATGGGACTGTTTAACTCATTTATCTGATCCTTATTTAACTTTGGCACCTGGTATCTGTCTAGAAAATTGTCCCTTTCATCCAGATTTTGCAGTTTTATTGTGTATAGACTTTTGTAGTAGGATCTGATGATTTTTTGAATTTCCTCAGTTTCTGTTGTTATGTTTCCCTTTTCATTTCTCAGTTTTTTAATTTGGATACTGCCTCTGTGTCCTCCGGCTAGTTCAGCTAAGGGTTTATCTATGTTGTTGATTTTATCAAAGAACCAGGTACTAGTTTGTTGATTCTTTGCATAGTTCTTTTTGTTTCTATTTGGTTAATTTCAGCCATGAGTTTGATTATTTCCTGCCATCTACTCCTCTTGGTTGTATTTGCTTCTTTTAGTTTTAGAACTTTCAGATGTGCTGTCAAGCTTCTAGTATGTGCTCTCTCCAGTTTCTTTTTGGAGGCACTCAGAGCTACAAGTTTTTCTCTTAGCACTGCTTTCATTGTGTCCCAAAAGTTTGGGTATGTTGTGCCTTCATTTCACTTAAATTCTAAAATGTATTTAATTTCTTTATTTCTTCCTTGACCAAGTTATCATTGAGTAGAGTGTTGTTCAGCTTCAATGTATGTGTGGATTTTCTGTTGTTTTTGTTGTTACTGAAGACCAGTCTTAGACCATGGTGATCTGATAGGATGCATGGGATTATTTCAATCTTCTTGTATCTGTTGAGACCTGTTTTATGACTGACTATATGGTCAGTTTTGGAGAAGGTATCATGAGGTGCTGAGAACAAGGTTTATTCTTTTGTTTTAGGATGAAAATTTCTGTAGATATCTGTTAAATTCATTTTGTTCATATCTTGTTAGTTTCAGTGGGTCTTTGTGCAGCTTCTGTTTCCATGATCTGTCCATTGATAAGAGTGGTGTGTTGAAGTCTCCCACTATTATTGTGTGAGATGTTCTTGAGGTTTAGTAAAGCTTCTTTTATGAATATGGGTGCCCTTGCATTTGGAGCATAAACGTTTAGAATTGAGAGTTCATCTTTGTAGATTTTTACTTTGACAAATATGAAGTGTCCTTCCTTGTCCTTTTTATAACTTTTGGTTGAAAGTTGATTTTATTCTATATTATAATAGCTACTCCAGCTTGTATTTTGGGACCATTTGTTTGGAAAATCTTTTTCCAGCCTTTTACTTTGATATAGTATCACTGAGGTGTGTTTCCTGTATACAGCAAAACTCTTGGTCCTGTATGTATCCAGTCTGTTAGTCTATGTCTTTTTATTGGGGAATTGAATCCATTAAAGTTAAGAGATATTAAGGAAAAGTGATTGTTGCTTCCTGTTATTTTTGGTTTTTGAGGTAGAATTATGTTTGTGTGCCTACTTTCTTTTGGGTTTGTTGAAAGAGGATTACTTTCTTGCTTTTTCTATGGTTTAGTTTCCCCAGATGTCCTCAGTGGTATGCACTCACTGATAAGTGGATATTAGCCCAAAAACTCAGATTATCCAAGATACAATTCACAGACCACATGAAGCTGAAGAAGAAGGAAGACCAAAGTGTGAACGCTTCAGTCCTTCTTAGAAGGGGGAACAAAATACTCAAGGGAGGAAATATGGAGAAAATTGTGGAGCAGAGACTGATTGATCCCATGTATAAACTCCAAACACATACACCATTGTGGATGCCAAGAAGTACTTGCTGACAGGAGCCTGATATGGCTGTCTCCTGAGAGGCTTTGCTTGAGCCTGACAAATTCAGAGGCTGATGCTCACAGCTAACCATTGGACTGAGCATGGGTTCCCCAGTGTGGAGTTAGAGAAAGGACTGAAGGAGCTGAAGGGGTTTGCAATTCCATAGGTAGAAAAATCATATCAACCAACCAGACCCCTCAGAGCTTCCAGGGACTAAACCACCAACCAAAGAGTCCACATGTAGAGATCTATGGCTCCAGCTGCATATGTAGCAGAGGATGGCCTTGTTGGGCATCAGTGAGAGGAGAGGCCCTTGGTCCTGTGAAGCCTGGATGCCCTAGTGTTGGGGAATGCCAGGGTGGGGAGGCTGGAGTAGGTGGGAGGGGGAGCACTGTCATAGAAGCAGGGGGAGGGAGAATGGGGTAGGGGGACTTCGGAGAGGAAACTAGGAGAGGCGATAACATTTGAAATGTAAATAAATAAAATATTCAATAAAAAAGTAAAAATATATATAGATATGATTTGCTAACACTGAATTTTCCAAATTATGTCACACACTTTCACTTTCCCAATACATATGTATTATAAAATAAATATGTTAGTATTTTGCATGTCTAGATTTTATTACTCCTGAAGCCCTAACCGATTTTCATAATTTACTTGTACTGATTCTGCTGCAAAGCCTGATGCCAGCAAGTTCGCTGAAATGTGCTTTACTTGATTTCCTGGCATAGTCACTCAGTTATATTCTCTATGGATATTACTTAAACTTGGTGCTTTAATCATCCAGATAATTCAATTATTCTATTAATATTTTATCTTTTGCTGATATTGTTCTTAGTAAGCTAATTTCTGACACAAAAGACTTTTATCCTCTCAATTTATTTTAATCTTTTCCACTATTATTATAAAATATGTTTTTTTTAAATTATAAACTTTCTGAGATAGATTATCAGTCTGTTGTACATTTAAAATTATTCAAGAAAATAATACAAATATCTATTTTAAGGTATCTCTGCATGTATATAGGTGTTTAGTTTATCTTTTAAATATGCATTATCAGGATTTCTTTTATTGTCTGACATCATAATATAATTACATAGCTTTTTTTTCTGTTTCCTCTCTCTATGCCCTCCCATGTACCCTGCCTTGTCTTTTTTAAATTCATGGTCTCTTACTTTCAAAATGTGTCAGACATAGTCATTGTTTTATTTAGTACATTAAAAAAACTGCTGGCTGAAAAGAATGTTCCTGGATGATTTGTAATCCTTCACCCCCTCTTTACTTTCTCATGTAATTAAGTGATTTTGCTTAACAGTCTCATTCATTTGCTTGTTTTTTTATTTTTCTACTGTAGCTTTTGATTTGTGATTACCAAGAGACATATCAAAAATTTCTTGTAGTTATATTCTATTTCAATAAATATCAAAATAATTATTATATAATAGCTGTCTTATTCCACAAATAGGAGTTTTAAAAATTCATAACAATTATTTCAACTTGTATTACATATCCCTTAACAAATTACCAAATTATTATTATTTTAATATTTTTTGTTTTATTTATTGTAATGACATTATTTAAGTACTATCATAGTACATTAATGGAACAATCTTATATTATTATATATTTATTTCCTTTTATAGTATTGTACACTTCTTTTTAAATAAAGATTCATTCTTATCTTCGTGTGTGTATGTGTGTGTGTGTGCACGTGTGTGTGTGTGCGTGTGTTTATAAATGTGCTACTAGTGTTCTCTACCTATGGAATCAGAAGAAAGGGTCAGACCCTTCTGAATCTGGGGTTAAAGATAATCTATGAACCATAAAAGATAGCTGATAGGAACCAAACTGTAGTCCCATAGAAAAGCATTAAGAGATCTGAACAATTTCTCCAGCCGATGTTGTAATTTCTTAGATTTTTGTCTTCCTACTTAGTACCCCCCTTTCCAGCTAAACAAATTTTCTGTGTTATTTCTTTTGTGATGGGTCCTGAGATAATGAACTACTTCATCTTCTGCTCATTTAAAAAAACATCATGTCTCCTTCATTAAGGACTTATTGACCATCTCTCACATATTATTTATTTTCTTCTGAAGGCAAATTGTCTTTGATTTTTGACAGATAATTCTACTATATCTTTCTTTACTGGTACATAATCAATCTAATTGAAATTTTGACTGTTTCCCTAGAAGTTTCAAATTTTTGCACAATTTGCTGTTTTTTTTCAAGCATTTTATGCTTTTGACCCTTTTTCTCCTTTATGAATTTCTGCAACTTGAAATTTGTTTTTTTAGATAATATCCAATCAATCAGGAAGAGTTTTCATTCCTTTATGCATACAATTTACTTATTTTTCTCTAACTTTAGCTTCAAATAGTATGTATTAAAATTCAAAGATTATTGCTTCTCTTTGATCATTTTGTTACTAATATAATTTATTATACTTTTAATATAATTCATTACACTTTATTAATTATATTTTGTAGTATAAAATATATTTAACTTGAAAACTAATTCAAATTATTGTTACACTTCTCATTTGGCCATTTATTATTTTTCTTTTACATTGGATTGTTTTTTCTGAACTTTTAAAAAAGTTCTTAACTTCCTTAAAATAATTACTTTGAATTTTTGCCAGACAGTTTGTAAAGTTTCATTTCTTTGAAGTTCATTGTTGGTAGAATCTTGTGTTCACTGAGAGGTAGTGTTAGTTAATTATGATCTTTTTGTGATTAATTTGCTCTAGGGTACTCACATTTAATGGTGTAGTATAAATTCCAACTTTTGAACATTAAGTGTACTAGAAGTCCCTCATCAGGCAGCCTATTTCCAAGTCCTTGTTATAACTATTTTAATCTAAGGGTGGCCATGGTGATGGGTTACTCACATATAATGACTCTGTGGTCATTTAAGTAAATAGAAGGTCCCACTATCCATGGTAGAATATTACCTAAAGAATAAACACTTTGGTAAGACTTCTGTATTGGACATGTGGAATGAGTCAGGACCTTGGATCATAAATAAATGTCTAGAATGACTATCACCTTTGGTAACCAGTTTTAATCCTTTATTATAGTGAAGATGTGCTAGAAGCTTGAATTCATGGGTTTTATCTCAGAGAAGCCTGGTTTTATTGGCTGAGACACCTTAGTAATAGCAGTTTTTAACCCATGAGAGATGCTTTAAACCTCTCTTTTAAGATGATGGTAGAAACTGGGTCCATTGATTGACAATGAGACTCAATGGAGTAAACATAGGCCCTGAGTCTCATAGAACATGCATTTATCATAAGATTAATGCCTCCTAGTACTATAGTGGTCTTTCTGCAAGCAGTAGTAGCCTATTATTTAAATTTACATTAGTTCAGGGTACACTAGTACTGAGATACAGCCAAGAATTGTGTACATTAGCATGGAGTCTATAGACACTAAATTTGGCCAGGTACTAGCAACTTTGGGAGCTGTGTTTTGATAACTTATAAGAGGCTAAATGTCTGGGTATAGGCCTCAAGACTAGGATCTTAGCACTGTCCTTGGGACCAGTTATAGAGTATAGGTTGTAGTATGTTGTTTTATGAATTAGTAGTGAAGTGTACAAAGGCAGACCTGGATAGCTGTGAAACATGAAATAGAAGGAAAAAAGTTGTAGGGTGAACTATGGGGACCTTCCCAGTAATGGTTTGTTTTAAGCTAATGTGTGTGTATGTGTGTGTGTGTGTGTGTGTGTGTGTGTGTGTGTGTGTGTGTTCAGTCTGCCGCATTTGAGAAGAACATTGGCATAACATAGGCAGTCAGGAGGTTTGAAACATTTATGGTTTTGATATGAAATATTTCCTACTCAATGAGTGAGTTTGAATATGCCATCTACAATGAATGGTGCTGTTTTGGGGTGGGGGTGAATGAAAATAAATCCCTCTTTTCTTAAGTGCTCCTTGACAGGTTGTCTCATCATAGGGATGAGAAAAGTGATTCATAGAATAAGTCCTGACTTATTCCTGGGTGGACCTAGATGGATTTTTATTCACAGAGGCGCTTCTTTGGAGCCTAGTGTCCTAAGAAATGGCATGATACTTGGATGGCCTGAATGTTGCTAGTCTGAAAATATTGGAGTTGATCTCTTATTTGAAAGGCACAGAGTACAGAGACATAGATTGATCTAAGAAATGGAATTCATTCGTTTACTGAGATTACTGTGGAATAAGCATATTGTATATTGTTCAGCTACTAGAGTTAACTTGACACAAAGGAATGTCTAGAAATCAGAGTTATAGCAGTAGATATATGGTCAGGAGATGGTTTTTAGATTGAGGTTACAAATGACCTTAGATTTGAGGAATGTCTTATGGTATAGTCTGAGGGTACTATTCTATAGTCTGGGCAATGGAATTTGATACAGGATTTGACTAAAGAGTACCTAGTGTGGTCATTCAATGCAAGCTGGATATGCTTTCTTCTACTTACCCTATAAGAAAAAATTCACTTTCCATGTTTAGCCTGACTGAAGGTAAGTAAGGGATGATTTAGAAAATGAATTGTGTTACAGTCAAATACAATCATTTAATAACATTGTTATTATTAATTTGTTTATTCCAAGATTTTCCTAAACTCTTTAAGTAGCCAAGGATTTCTTGTCTTCCCATATAAACTTCTGCAGTATTGGGTTACAGTCAGTTGCTACCATTCTTGATTTACCTGATGCTATGAGTTGACCTCAGAGCTAGGCAGACACACATTTTACGTTTTTTTTTTTTTTTTTTTTTTATTTACATTTCCGATGATTCCCCTTTTCTTTGGAAACCCCGTGTCCCCTCCCCCTCCCTGCCTCTGTGAGGGAATTCCTCCTCCCACCTACCCGCCCACCCATTCCCATATTCCCACCTTGACATTCCCTTTTACTGGGGCCACTAGCACCCTTTACGTTTTTTCAAGCCTAATATCCTTAGCTTTTGTGAAGGCTTACTTATTTATTTATGTGTCTCTGTGACAGAACATCCAGTATTACAACCCTGCCGATGTTGACATTACTTGAATTTTTAATTAAAACTAGTTTTGTTTAATTTACCTAAATGTCTTAATTAATGTTGATTAGATATAGATGGTATCAGCATGTTTTAAATCATCTTGGGGTTATTGCATCAGTTTATCAAGGCAGAGGAGATAAATCAGTGGCTTATATTTTTAAGCATTTCAGAACCACTGCAATTATATATAGCATTGCTGTGATAAGACTCAGGTAATCTATGTAGAAGCTGTCATAAGTCATCCAGTGTCCTCTTTCAGGTATATATCACCCTGGTGTTAATCTCCAGTCTAGGAATCTGTGATTGCTTTGCCTTTGTCATTCTTCTCATTTATTTGTGGAAAGTTGCTAAGGAGCATTTTGCTCAACTGAGGATGCACTGACATTTATATAAAAGTATTTATTTATTCCCTTTATGTACCGGTCACCACTCTGTCACTCCTCTTCTCTCAGTCCCACCCTCACAAAACTCTCTCCACATTTACACCTCCCCCTGTCCTCAGAGAACGGGAAGCCCTCTTGGGTACTACCCAGCTCTGGCACCTCAGTTTGCAGAAGGATTAATGAGGATGCATTGACTTTTTATAAGACTGCCTAAGGCATCCTATTATTTAATTTTTGTGGTAGGTAACATATCAGAAATAAAAGAACCTGCAAACTCTGACATATTTGCCCATCATGGTTTCTTTTATTTTTCTACTGCAGAGGATAATATACCTCTCTGCAAGATTACTAAGGATACTATTGAAAAAATGAAATGCAGCATTCTGTGCATATGTGTCAGAACTTTTTATCACTGTGACCCAATACTTCACAGAGCAACACAGTGAAAGATTTAATTTGCTCAAGTTTCAAAGATTTCCATCTGTGGTGGTTTGAATCAAAATGCACTCCAGCTACCTCTCCAGTAACATGTCTGTCTTCATGGCACCGTGCTTCCTGCAATAACAACTGAGAGCCCCCCACCCCCAAAATAAAAATCTTAAAAATAAATTTTGGTTTCCAAGAAAAGCCGATTGAACTCCCTAGAGAGAGCTACTGACAATGAAGTATTAATTATTGTTGGTTCTGACAAAGGGGGGTGGGGTGGGACCATGAAAGGTGGCCTGGTTTCTTGTGGAGTACAGGTTTGAAACCTCAGTGATCCTGAAGGAACAGAAGGACTTTTTGCCAGACTCCAGGACACCAGACTCCTGGCACAAGGCCACAGCTCTCCATAGGTTTGTGGCCATCAGTCACATAAGGGCAATTCCCCAAGCCCCTCCACACATAGAGGACATGACCACATGTCACATAGCCTCATGAGAGATCACAATTTTAGTGAGGTACCTAGAGACCTCAATGCTTAGTCAATTAAATGTTCCTTTCCAGACACTCCTCACTGCAATGGTATATAACCTCAGGCCCACAATGAGAACTGGGGTATGGTTTTATTCATCCACTCTTCACCATGACAATAAATGCCTTAAAAGCATGGACTGTCTCTTTTCATTAGGATCCACCATGGAGAACAATGGAGAAGGCTTTCGCCTAAAGAGCAGGCTGCCTAATCTCCCATGGAAGGCCTCTCAGTACACCCAGCCATGACCACCAAGCCAAGCCAGCAGCCGATAAGCCAAGGACTCTCTCATTCCCGCAGGATCCAGCTGGAGCTGCTCCCCTCTCCCCCTAGGCCCTGGGCTAGATCCAGCCTGTGGGGTCCCACTCCGTTCTTAGGTCTTCTGAGGCTCTCACCGTTGCCTGGGTGCTCAAGAGCCTGAGAACCAGATGGCCTCAGCCTCTAGGCTGTCCCAGGTACTGCAGACTGTGCTCCCCCACCCCTGGAGCAGTGTCCAACACCTTCCCATAGCCAGACACTTGCCTGGTGCTGGCATGGGGTAAGTGCAGTCAAAATTCATACATCCTGCCTCCCCAAGCAGTCCAAGTCCTGTGGTGGAATGGTTGTGGGACACCTCCATTAACCTTACAGGGGGGATAATCTCAGAACTGAGTAAGTTCTTGGAGGAAATAATGAGGCCAGACCTAAGTTGGATCCTGGAATTTACTCAAGGTCTCACCAAATATAGTAAAACTGATATAACAGCCAAATAGAAACTAACTCATGTAACTGACCCAGAACCCACCAATGAAGTTTTAGATTGCCTAACCTTTGGTAAAGTTTCTTTAGTTTCCTATAAAAATGTTGGGGTTTGGTTTGAATGCTTTGAATTAATCTGGCCTCCAAAAATCAGGAATCTGCTTGTTTAAACGCTGAAGGTCCTTGTCCCCAATTTGTTTCTGATCCATCAATAAAGAGCCAATAGCCAATAGCTGGGAAGGTAGATCAATGCAGAACCTTTGGATTTGTGTGGGCTAGGAACTGAAAGGTAGGAAAGGAGAATCACTATGATTCAGAGGGAGATGAATCAAATTTAGAGTCGCAGAAAGAAAATCATTCAAAATGTAGGTGAAAAGAAATGCAGCCCCCAAAAGGGTTTCCCAGAAGTATCTTGTGCAGCAAAGACAAGGGAGCTGCCGAGAAGGATCCAGGGTAACAAAGATAAAATATAGAATTAGAGGGCATTAAGGATTGCAGGAGAAAAATATGGGCTACCATGGGGAGGATTAGAATTGCCCAACCTTTGAGCTATCAAAGGCATTTAAAAATTAACTGGTATTAACTGGTGTGTGTGTGTGTGTGTACGTGTGTGTGTGTACGTGTGTGTGTGTGTGTGTGTGTGTGTGTGTGTGTTTCCATTCATGAATCCAGATAGCTCCTGGATGGCCTGCTAAGAGCTAAAGCAATACAGACAAAATTACTGCTACATAAAAAAGCTTATATGTCCTTGTCATGTTGATGAATGGTTGACCCCAGCATGCTGATAATTGCTGCAAAAAAAAATTGCTCTTTGCTTTTGCATATTATTTGAGTCTTGGATCTTCCTTCTGCGATTCTGGGACCATAACACAATAATGAACTAAACCTCTGAACTTTAAGCTAGCTTCTACGAAATGTTTTGCTTCATAAGAGTTACTATGATTATTGAGTCTCTTCATAGTAATAAAACTCTAAGACAGAACTTTATACAGGAACTGGTGGGGTGCTATTTGATAGGCCAGATTTTGGAATAGAAAGGTAATTGGACACTTTAAGTTGGAATTAATAAGCCATCCTAGTAGGATAATGGAAGATATTAGTGCTGGGGTAGAATTGAACTGTAGAGGCCTAGCTCAAGATGTTTTAGAGGAGAATAATATTAGTACGTGACCTCACAACCATTCTTCATATATATATATATATTCTGCATTTTTACCTTGTCTTAAAAAAAATCTTCCTCAGGTAAACAGAAGAGGTATAGATTTTTTCCAAACAATGTACCATTGACTGTGTTATGTGACCATTAGCGGCCAGTTTTACACAGATCCATAAGGAAAATGAGCAAATACATATATATGAAAACAAACACCAGAAAGTATAATCAAATTAAAGAAATGCCTGATGCTATTGGAATAAAGGAAGTGAGATCCCACACAGCTAAGCTTCTTCCTTGGGAAAAAGAATTAAATAAAACTGAAAAGGAATTAAAGAAAAGCTCAAGATTGGGCATGGCGGTAAACACCTTTAATCCCACTACTGGAAAGGCAGAGGCTGGAAATTAATGAGTTAAAATTCATCCTGGTCTACATACAAAGTAAGGTCAAGGACATCCAAGTTTAGACTGTAAAGGAAACCATCAAAATGTACCATCCCCAGCAAGCAGCAGAACATGGCAGTTTTGGCCACATGCTTCTGGCTTCAGAGTCAATGATAAAAGAAAATGGTCATGAAATCTCCCTCCATGACTAAGGAAATCCACTGAGGCCAGGCATATATCAGGTGTGTCTTCGCATGGAAGTCTAGAGAGGCCATTGCATTAAACTGTGAAGATGAAGTTTGGGTTGCCTTGGAGACCCTAAGATGGTGCATATTCCATAGTCATGGGAAAAAGTTACAAGGAAAGCTGCTAAGAGGGAGTAGAACCAACCCAAGACAATGAGCTATGTGGCAGTCAACAAAGCTCAAAGGAGTTGGAGTTCAAGAGTATTTGACATCAGACATGGAGATGTAGAGTTTAGGGTTTGCCCAGCTGGTTTTTGGTCTTACTTAGTCTAGTATTTCTTCACTATGCTCCTTTTGGAAAGATACTATATATACTCTACCACTGTATTCTGGAAGTGTGTGATATGCTCTTCATTTATATTTTATAGGTGATTACACCTGAGAGATTGGATGATCTCTGAAGAGACTTTGAACTTTGGAGTTTTAAATATTGTTGAGACTCTAATAGACTATGGATAGCTTTTGAAGTTGGACTGAATGCAATTCTGCATTATGATATGGTGATAAACCCATGGGATGGGGGAGTGGAATGTGGTGGTTTAAATCAAAATGACCCATATTATGGGTATATCTTCTAACCTCAAAATTTGGATTAAAGACATATATCTTCCTTCCTCAAGATCCAAATTAAAAGCTTATATCACAGTCCCTAATAGGCATGTGTGACAGAACCTCTCATGGTAGCCAAGGAGCAAAGAGGGAATGCCTAAATGCTTTTCATTATAACCAGACTTCTTCTGTAATGGATGGTGTTACCCATATTCAGCATGGGTCTGTTCTTTCTGTAAATAACCCATTGACACATCCAGAGATGTTCTTCAATAAAATTTTTGGTGATCCTTTAAAACTGTCTATTCTTACCTTAATTTTTAAGTTTTAAAGCAGTACATTATCAAAACTTTTTTCTCTTTTGTCAAACTATGTTAACTATTAAAATTAACCATGACACCAAGCCTTAAAGCTACAAAACAGAAGTAAAACTCACCTGGCTTTCATATTAGGCACATATGAGTTTGAAGCATAACTTAATTTCTTATAGGCTTTTTGGCTCACAAGAAAGTGGAGAAAGTCTATTGTGTCTGTGTGCTGCATTAGAGCTACCACATTAGGATTATGTGGTTAAGATCAGAGATAATACACACATTTATGTCTTGTTAGTTATATGGCCAATTCAAGTTTTTTTTTTTTTTTTTTTTTGACACAAGTGATGTCTGAAAATATCTCCAATTCTTAGAGTTTGCAGTCATGTGGAAACAGAATGAAAGTGGTTTTTCTTTGTCTCTATTTAGATTTATAATCCACTCCTTATTATAGCATTCTTCAAGTTTAAAATATGTTGTAAAATTTGCATAATATAATCTTAGGCAGCAGTAACGCTCTCAAATCACAATAATGACTGGCTTATTAGATAAACCCAATGGAGCAATAAGGCACTTTGTGTCTTAGTGCCCATTCTATAGGAGTAAATTCATGACTGGTACTGTAAACCTAGCAATTACTCATGGATTAAAAAGTCATAGACCCTAAAGGACAACCTAATAGTGCCATTTTCTTAAATCAATATAACTTTTAACTGAAATTCTAAACAACATTTTTGTACTCACAGAGAAGTATAGCTCTCACCTCTCATCAAAGATTTTTTTTTTGAAACAGAGATATGTAATACTGACCAAAATGCAAGTAACAACTGTGCTGAGCTCAAATTGAAACAACTATAACATAACCAATAATGCAAACCAGGAATCAGAAAGAGTACAAGAGCCAGAAGACCTGAAGCCTGTTTCTAGACAATTGTATTAATTAGGGTTGTTATCATTGTGATTAAAGACCATGATCAAAAGCAATGTGAAGAAGGAAAGGGTTTGTTTGGATTACATATCCTGAATAAGTCTACTGAAGGAAGCCCATGAAGGAACTAAAACTGGGGAGAAACTTAGAGGTTGGAACTGATACAGAGGCCATGGAGAAGTGCTGTTACTAGCTTTCAGTTCATAACTTGCTAAATCTGTTTTCTTATGGAACCCAGGACCAATGGCCCAGTATGGTGCCATCCACAATGAAATGGTCACGTTCACATCACTTAACAATTAGGAAAATCATATCCAGGCTTGTTTGCAGCCCAATTTTATGGAGGCACTTTCTTAATTGCTGTTTTCTTGTCACAAAAAGCTTATATCAAGGTGACAGAAAACTCACCAGAAGAACTGACCCCATGTCAACTTGACACACACATATATTACTACTAGACCATAACATTTCCTTTCTCGTTTACCCCCTAAAGCATTAATATCAACATCAGAATGTAAAATATTCCAACCATTAAAAGTTCTATAGTCTTTAAAATTTAAACTCATAAAATCTCAAAAATTTCTTTTTAATATTCAAAATCTCACTGAAATTACAAAGTCTTGAGGGCTCCACAGCCAATTAGCACCGGGAGAAAGATACCCTCCCAGGAGCTTGGAAAAGCCAGGAGTGGGGCCAAGACAAGCTCCACTTCTCACCAGGAACCGCCCCGAACCTGCGGGACACAGGGACTGAGGTAGGCGGGCATAGGAACACCCTGGTTCCCAGCTGCGGCAGGACACCTCTGCCCGGGCCACGAGGGTTCCATAGCCAAGCAGTGCCGGGAGAAAGTTACTCTCCTAGGAGTGTGGAAAAGCCCCGAGTGGGGACAAAACGAGCACCAGTGCTCACTGATTCTGCCCGGAAACCACAAGCCACAGAGACTGAGGGACAGGAAAATTCCAGTCCCCATCTGTGGCTGGGGACCACAGCTTGGGCCACAGGGCTCCACAGCCAATTAGCACCAGAAGACTGCTACCCTCCCAGGAGCTTGTGCCTGGGCAACCAGGGTTACATAGATAAGCAGTGCTAGGAGAAAGTCACCCTCCCAGGAAGGTGGAAAAGCCGTGAGTGGGGATAAGACAAGCACCACTACTCACCGGGACCTGGAGACCTCAGCCTGGGCCACAGGGCTCCAGGAGAGAGGTGGTATCCCAGGAGTGCTGACACACCTTCGAGCATAGGCAAAACCACCACTTCCATTCAAACTCACTGGATCAACAGGGACCCTTGCAGAGCCATCAGGACATAGGAACCAAGAGACAGCTGTGGACAAGATCCTTCTGGTTTCTGTCTGCACCCCAGATCTGACCTGGTGCCACAGCACTCCAAACCCAAACACATCTCAGAGAGAGCTGGTCTTCAAGGAGTATTGATACAGAGGCCTTCAGGAGGGACAAGCCATAGCCAGACAGAGTAAGATCAGCTAACATCAGAGTTAACAAAATGGCAAAAGGCAAGGGCAAGAACCTAAGGAACAGAAACCAAGGCTACTTGGCATCATCAGAACCCAGCTCTCCCACCACAGCAAGCCCTGGATTCCACACTATGCCAGAAAAGCAAGACTCAGATTTAAAATCAGTTCTCATGATGATGATAGAAGACTTTAAGAGAGAAATTAACACCCTTAAAGAAACACAAGAGAACAGAGGTAATGAACTAGAAGTCCTTAAAGAAGAAACACAGAAATCCATTAAAGAATTACAGGAAAACACAATCAAACAGACAAAGGAAATAAACAAAACTATCCAGGAACTAAAAATAGAAATAGAAATAATAAAGAAATCACAAAAAGAGACAACCAGGAGTTAGAAAACCTAGGAAAGAGATCAGGAGTCACTGATGTAAGCATCACCAACAGAATACAAGAGATATAAGAGAGAATCTCAGAAGCAGAAGATACCATTGACACCATCAACATAACAGTATAAGAACATACAAAATGCAAAAAGCTCCTAACCCAAAACATCCATGAAATCCAGGACACAATGAGAAGACAGAACCTAAGGATAATAGGTATCGAAGAGAGTGAAAATTCCCAACTTAAAGGACAAGTAAATATCTTCAACAAAATCATAGAAGAAAACTTCCCTAACTTAAAGAAAGAGATAAACATAAATATACAATAAGCTTACAGAACCCCAAATAGATTGGACCAGAAAAGAAATTTGTCCCGTCACACTATAGTGAAAACACCAAACACACAAAACAAGGAAAGAATATTAAAAGTAGTAAGGGAAAAAGGTCAAGTAACATATAAAGGCAGACCTATCAGAATTACACCAGACTTCTCACCAGAGACTATGAAAGCTAGAAGATCCTGGGCAGAACTCATACAGACCCTAAGAGAACACAACTGCCAGCCCAGGCTGCTATACCCAGCAAAACTCTCAATTAACATAGATGGTGAAACCAAAATATTCTATGAAAAAAACAAATTTATACAATATGCTTCCACAAACCCTGCCCTACAAAAGATAATAAATGGTAAACATCAACCCAACGAGGGAAACCACACTCGAGAAAACACAAGAAAGTAATCTTTCAACAAACTGAAAAGAAGATAGCCACACAAACCTAAAAGTTACATCAAAAGTAACAGGAATCAACAGTCACTATTCCTTAATATCTCTTAACATCAATGGACTC
>CM052706.1:106386785-106433716 GCA_028551405.1 Uromys caudimaculatus | reverse complement strand
CAGATTTCCCTCATCAGAGGAATGGATACAGAAAATGTGGTACATCTACACAATGGAGTACTACTCAGCTATTAAAAACAATGACTTCATGAAATTTGCAGGCAAATGAATGGAACTTGAAAATATCATCCTGAGCAAGGTAACTCAGTCACAAAAGAATGAACAGGGTATGTACTCACTGATAAGCGGATATTAGCCCAAAAGTTCAGAATGCCCAAGTTTCACTTAACAGTAACCACTGGACTGAGAGTGAGGTCCCAGATGGAGGAGTTGGAGAAAGGTCTGAAGGAGCTGAGGGAATTTGCAGCCCCATGGAGGGAGCAACAGTGTCAACGGATCTGACCCCCTTTCCCCCCGGTCGTCTTGGAGTTTGGACCATCAACCAAAGAATACACATCTATGGACCCATGGTTTGGACCACATATGTGGCAGAGGATGGCCTTGTTGGCCATCAGAGAGAGAGGAGAGGCCATTGGGCCTGAGGGTGTTAGAGGCCCCAGTAAAGGGGAATGTCAAGAAGGGAATATGGGAATGGTTGGGTGGGTGGGTGGGAGGTGGAATTCCCTCATAGACACAGGGATGGGGAGGGGATAGGGAGTTTCCAAAGAGGAGACCTAGAAAAGGGGAAACATTGGAAATGTAAATAAAGTATCAAAAATAATAATAAAAAAAAAAAAGAAAAAAACCCGAAATTACAAATCTTTTTAAAGTTCAAAGTTTTCCAACTATGGGCTACTGTAAACTCAAGATGAGTTAAATACTTTCTTATTCCAAGAGGAAAGAATCAGGGCACATTCATAATCTAGTTAAGGTATAAACAAACTTTAACAATATAAATAGCTCAGTGTCCAGTGTCTGGAATCACTATCTGTTAGAGGATTTGTATCAGTTCTTTGGTTTGACACTGCAAACCACAAAGATTGCCTCAGAACCTCTGGCTGCTGCTGATTTTAGCAGTTGTCCTTTTGTCCTGGCATATACAAAATGGTATGATCTACTTCAAAGGGGCTACATTTTAGGAGAATAGGCTCTCCTGGGCCTTTTTTGGAGATTCCTTTCCTGTCTCACATTGTCAAATCTCAGCTGCTATGCAGGATACTTTGGTGCCTCTAAGACCTGGCAACTCTTACACTACTAACAGCACAAAATACAGCTTTGGACACATCTAGAAGACAGTTTTTGTTTGCTGATTCTAAGGAAACACTTTCCAGATTTCACTTCATTTCTGCTCATTTTAAAAAAAAATCTCTGTTAATTACTTAATGTCTGCTAACCAGCAGTAACTTTAGTTAGTAAAGCAACAGTTTTACTTCAAGTGATACTTATCTCTTTTTTTGAATAAATATTTATGAAAAGTATATCTTTAGGTAGAGTTGTTAATTTAGAATACTCACAGAGGTCAGTAAAGCAAAAAGTTAATTGAAGCCCAAAAAATTTTGGAAAGGAAATTATATGTATAAAGGCAGAAAAATCTGATTTTTAACACAAACTTTCTCTCATCTCAGTGAATGCTAGAATATCCTTTCAAATATTCATGACAAGCACGGTTGCCCTTGTTAGATTATACATTGCACAATTTTTTAAAACACATTTATTCTTACTTAAGCATGAAAAAAATCCAATATTTGTTTAAAAGTAAATCAAATCTAGATCAAAAGGTATTTGTTGTTTGGTTGTTGTTGTTGTTGTTGTTTTGTTTCATTTTGTGTTGCTTTTTATTACTTTTAGGACACACTTATTGCAGCTCAAATGAGTTTGAACAAGTATACTGAAATGACTTGCACAATTAATGGACAAAGCCATTTTGAAAAATCTCTGAGGACTGTGGTGGAGCCAGGTGTTACCAAAGTTAGCCTTCCACCTTCCCATAGAAACTGGGGTAATCTAGGCCACTATTGGCCTGATGTTTGTATTTTATTTTATTATTTTTATTTTTTAAAAATTTATTTACTTTATATTCCTGTTCACTGACCCCCTTCTCAGTCAAACTCTCTCACAGCCTTTCTTTCCATACCCCTCCCTTTCTCCCTGGAGCAAGCATGGGTCCCCTGGGTATCTCTTCACCATGGCACATCAAGTCCCTGCGGGGCTAGATATATCCTTTCCCACTGAGGCCAGACAATGCAGTCCAGCTAGAAGAACATATTCAATGCACAAGCAGTAGCTTTTGGGATAGCAACCACTCCACTTGTTTGGAATCCACATGAAAACCAAGCTGCACATCTGTTACATATGTACAGGGAAGCATAGATCCAGCGCATGTATGCTCTTTGGTTAGTGGTTCAGTCTCTAAGAGCCCCAAGGGTTCTAGTTAGTTTACTCTATTGGTCTTCCTGTGGAGCTTCTACCCCCTTCAGGCCCATAATACTTGCCTCTCCTCTTCCATAGGAGTCCCCAAGCTCCATCCACTGTTTGGCTGTGGGTATCTGCATCCCTTTGAGTCAGCTGCTGGGTGAAGCCTCTCAGAGGACAGCCATGCTAGATTCCTCTCTGCCAGCATAACAAAGTATTATTAGTAGTGTTAGGGATCTTTGCTTGCCTATGGGATGGGTTTCAAATTGGATTGGTTGTTGGTTGGCCATTCTTTCAGTCTCTGCTCCATCCCCTGTACCTGAATTTATTGTACATAGGATAAACTTCGGGTCAAAAATTCTATGGGTGGGTTAGTGTCCTATCGCTCCACTGGGGTTTTTGTGTGGCTCCAGAACATGGCGTCTTTAGGTTCCATAGCCCTAATGTTGGGAGCCACAGCTAAGGCCACAGCCACTGATTCTTGGGCACCTCCTTTTGCCAGGTCGCTGTCCCATTCTGGGGATTTCCTCCCCATCCCCACCCCTTTCAGTTGCAGATTTCACTCATTTTGATGGCCATCTGGGCATCTCTCCTGTGTCTCCCCACACCCGATCCTGAAGACCCCAATACCCCTCACCATTCTCCCTTCTATTAAGTCCTCTCCCTCCATCTGCCTCTTATGGCTATTTTATTCCCCTCCTAAGTGAGATCAAAGCATCTTTGCTAGTGCCTTCCCTCTGGTTTAGCTTCTTTGGGTCTGTGGAGTGTAGTATAGACATCCTATATTTTAAGGCTGATAAATATTTATAGGTTGAGTACATACGTTTTGGGTCTAGGTTACCTTATTCAGCACGATATTCTCTAGTTCCAGCCATTTGCCTGAAAAATTCATGATGTCTTGTTTTTTAAGAACTGAATAGATGTACCACATTTTCTTTATTCATTCTTCAGTTGAGGGACATCAAGGTTGGTTCCAATTTCTGGCTCTCATAAATAACAGTACTATGAACATAGTTGAACAAATATCTTTGTGAGATGGTGGAACATCTTTTGAGTATGTGTCCAGGAGTAGTATATCTGGGTCTTAAGGTAGCATTATTATCAGTTTTCTGAGAAACTGCCAAATTGATTTCCAAAGTGGTTGTACAAGTTTGTACTCCCACCGGCAATGGTGGGATGGAGGAATGTTCAACCTGCTCCATATCCTCACAGCCTTTGCTATCAATTGATATTTGGTTTTAGCTATTATGACAGGTATAAAATAGAATGTCAGAGTTGTTTTGATTTGTATTTCCATGGTACCTAAGGAATTTGAGCATTTCTTTGAGTGCTTCTCAGCCATTTAAGATCTCTCTGTAGAGAATTCTGTTTAGCTCTGTACCCCATTTTTAATTGGGTTTTGTGGGTTGCTGATGTCTAACTTCTTTAGTTATTTATAAGTTTTGGATATTAGTCCTCTGTTGGATATAGGGTTGGTGAAGATCCTTTCCTAATCTAGATGTTGCAGTTTGTTCTAACGACAGTGTTCTTTGCTTTACTGAAGCTTTTTCGTTTCATGAGGTCCCATTTATCCATTTTTGTTCTTAGAGCCTCAGCCATTACTATTCTCTTCAGGGCTTTTGTCCTGTACCAATGTATTCAAGGATATGTCCCACTTTCTCTTCTATGAGATTTAGTTTATCTAGTTTTATGTTGAGGTTCTTGATGCACTTGAATGTGAGTTTGGGGCAGGGTGATAAATGGGATCTATTTGCTTTCTTCTACATGTAGACATCCAGTTAGAACAGCGTCATTTATTGAAATTGCTTTATTTTTTCCCATTATATGGTTTTGATTTCATTATCAAAAATCCAGTGTCCATAGGTGTTCGAGTTTATTTCCACATCTTTGGTTCAATTCTGTTGATTAATGTGACTGTATCTGTATCAGTACCATGCAATTTTATCATTATTGCTATACAGTAGAGCTTGAGGAGTGTGATGGTGTTTCCTCCTGAAGTTCTTTTATTGTTCAGGATTGTTTTCATTATCATGGTTTTTATTTCCATATGAGGTTGAAAATTCTTCTTTCAAGATCTTTAATATATTGTGTTGGAATTTTAATGGGGTCATGTTTATTATGTTAATCCTACCACTCCATGAGCATGGGATATCTTTCCATCTTCTTATATCATCTTTAATTTTTTACTTCAGGGACTTGAAGTTCTTGTCCTACAGATTTTTCACTTGCTTGGTAAGAGTTACACCAAATATTTTATATTACTTGTGACTACCGTAAAGGGTGTTGTTTCCATAATTTCTTTCTTGGCCTATTTGTCATTTATATATAGGAAGGTTAGTGATTTCTTTGAGTTAATTTTATATCCAGACACTTTGCTAAAGGTGTTTATCAGCTGTAGGAACTCTGGTTGAATCTTTGGAGTAGCTTATGTGTACTATCATATCGTCTGCAAATAGTGATACTCTGATTTCTTCCTTTCCAATTTGTATCCCCTTGATCTCCTTTAATTTTTTTATTGGTCTTGCTAGATCCTCAAGTATTATATTGAATAAATAGGGAAAGAGGCAGGCAGCCTTGTCCCCGATTTTAGTAGAATTGCTTTAAGTTTTTCTCTATTGAGCTTGATGTTGGCTACTAGCTTACTGTTTATTGCTTTGATTATGTTAGTTATGTTCCTTGTATCCATGTTCTTTCCAAGAAATTATCATGAAGAGGTACTAGATTTTGTCACAGATTTTTCAGTGGCTAATGAGATGATCATGTGATTTTTTTCTTCTTTTAGTTTGTTTATTGGATGGATTACATTGATGGACTTTTGTATATTGAACCATTCCTGCATCCCTGGGATGAAGTCTACTTGAGCATTCCCTGGGATGAAGTCTACTTGATGTGTTCCAGGATTCAGTTTTTGAGTATTTTATTCAGTATTTTTGCATCAGTGTTCATAAGTGAAATCAGTTGGAAATTATCTCTCTTTTTTAATCATTGTGTGTTTTAGGTGTCAGGATGATGACAGCTTCATTGAATGAGTTTTGCAGTGTTCCTTCTATTTCTATTTTGTGAAAGAGTTTGAGGACTATTGGTAGTTCTCTTCTTTGAAAGTCTGGTATAATTATGTACTAAATTCATCTGACTTTGGGCATCTTTTGGTTGGGAGACTTTTGATCAATCCTTAGAGGTTATAGCTCTGCTTAAATTGTTTATGTGATCTTGATTTAACTTTGCTGAGTGGTATTTGTTTAGGAAATTGCCCATTACGTTAAGATTTTCCAATTTTGTGCAGTACATGCTTTGAAGTAAGACCTAATGATTCTTTGAATTTGCTCAGTGTCTGGTGTTATGTTTCCCTTTTTATTTCAGATTTTGTTCAATTTGATTCCCCCCCTCCAGGCTAGTTTGGCTGTTTGTGTACCTTGTTCATTTTCTCAAAGAACCACTTCTTGGTTTCATTGACTCTTTGTATTGTTTTCTCTGTTTCTAATTGATTGATTTCAGCCATGATTTTTTATTATTTCTGGTCTTCAACTCCTCTTTGGTGTGTTTGCTTCTTTTTTTCATAGAGTCTTCAGGTATACTTTTAAAAACTGATATGAGAACTTTCTAATTTCTTTATGGAGGCACTTTAGTATTGTGACCTTTTCTCCTAGGACTGCTTACATTTTGTATTATAATTTAATGTTGTGCCTTCATTTTCATTGAATTTTAGAAAGTCTTTAATTTCTTTCTTCATTTCTTCCCTGACTCAGAGATCATTGAGTAGGGAGTTGTTAAATTTCCATGAGTGTGTAGGCTTTCCAGTGTTTTGTTTTTGTTGTAGTCCTGCTTTAATACATGGTGGTAGGATAAGGTAAAAGGAATTATTCAATTTTCTTTTATCTATTGAGGTTTGCTTTGTGGCTGACCATATCATCAATTTTAGATAAGGACACATGAGGTGCTTAGAAGAAGGTATATTTTTTGTTTGGGTGAAATATTCTATAGATATCTATTAGTTTCATCAGATTCATATTGTGTATTAATTTCATTGTTTCTCTGTTTACTTTTTGTCTGGATGACCCATAACTTGGTGAGAATAGGGTGTTAGTTTGGACTTTTTAAAGCCTAATTTTAATACGGGTTCTCAAATGCTTTGACTCCCCTTCTAGCCCAACATCCAAATGTAGGGAAGAAAAAATACTATATAGGACAAGGAGATGTGAACCTGTTTAGAAGTAGTTCATGGGGCAATTGCAATCTGCATTTTTAGAATACCAGACATTTACTTCAGTAGTGTCAGGATACCAATCATAAATCAGAAATGGTGGCACAATCTAGCAGAAACTGCCACACCTCTGCCAAAGTGACATGAATCAGTGGAAGCAAACAGGACCAGCCAGGAAAGCAGAAGTTATCAGCCATGCCTCACTCAATAAAACGAGAATCAATCAGGATATGAGACCAACTAAGTGTTGGAAAGCTAGCTATGCAAATGTACCATTACCATCAGTTTAGTCGTATTTGTACTCTCTCCAAACATCACCTGTCCTCCAAGGGGTCTTGCATTAGCAAAACAACAGGGGAGTTTGCGTGAGAAAAATAACATGTGAGTCTATATCACCTGACATATCCAGAAACTTCGACTTCAATGGGGTCTTGAATTCCTCCACCATTTTTTTCAAATGTGCATGCCCTGATGTTTGGGGCATAGATATTCAGATGAGATATTTAAACTTCATCTTCATAGAGTTATCCTTTGATGAGGATGAAGTGTACTTCTGATCTCTTTTGATTAATTTTTGTTGAAAGTCTACTTTATTAGATATCAAATTGGCTACTCCAGTTTGTGTCTTGAGTCCATTTGCTTGGAAATTTTTATTTCAGTTCTTTATTATGAAGTAATTTCTATCTATATGGCTGAGATATGTTTCTTGTATGAAGCAGAATGATGGATTCTGTTTTTGTATCCATTCTGTTAGCCTTTTTGTTTTTATTGGAGAATTGAGTCCATTGATGTTGAGAGATATTAATAATTAGTGATTATTATTTTCCATTATTTTGATGTTGGTGGTGTTAGTGTGTTTGTGTGTGTGTGTGTGTGTGTGTGTGTGTGTGTGTGCATATGTATGTTTGTGTTCTTCCTTTGGTTTTGCTATTAGAGAATTACACATTTCTTGTGTTTTCATGGATGTAGTTATCCTCCTTTGGTTGGAGTTTTTCTTCTAGTATTATCTGTTGGCCTGGATTTATGGATGGATATTGTTTGAATTTGGTTTTGTCTTGAAATATATTTATCCATATATGGCAATTAAGAGTTTTGCTGGGTGTAGTGGTCTATGTTGGTGTCTGTGACTTTTTTAGGGGTTTCAAGATATCTGTTCAAGCTCTTCTAGCTTTTAAAATCTCTATTGAGAAGTCAAGTATAATTCTGATAGGTTTGTCTTTTTATGTGTTTTTTCCCCTGTCATTTTAAAAATATTCTTTCTTTCTTTTGTAGATTTTCTGTTTTGATTATTATGTGTTGGTAGACTTTTCTTTTCTGGTCCAGTCTATTTGATATTTTATAAACTTCCTATATGTTCATAGGTATCTCTTTCTTTAGGTTGGGTAAGTTTTCTTCTATTATTTTGTTCAAAATATTTTCTGGACCTTGGAGCTGGGACTCTTTACATTCTTCTATTCCTATTATTCTTAGGTTAGGCTTTTTTTGGTATCCCATATTTCTTGGAGGTTTTGTTTCAGGAATTTTTTAGATTTAACATTTTCTCTGGATGGTGTATCAATTCCATCTATATCTTCTACACTAGAGATTTTCTCTTCCATTTCCTGTATTTTATTGGTGATGGTCGCATCTGTTGTTCCTGCTCTCTTCTCTAGGTTTTCTATCTCCAGGATTACCTCAGTTTGTATTTTCTTTATTGCTTCTATTTCTACTTTCAGGTCTTGCTCAGTTTTATTAATTTCCTTCACTTGTTTAATTGCATCTTCCTGTATATCTTTAAGGGATTAATCTCTGTCCTTTTATTTGTTTGATTGTATTTTCCTGTATTTCTTTAAGGGATTTATTAATTTCTTTTATAAAGGCCTCTATCATCTTTATAAGACAGGATTTAAGGTCACTTTCTTGTGCTTTGGTTATTATGATATCCAAGGCTTGTTGTAGTATGGTAGCTGGGCTCTTAAGGTGTTTTATTGCCCCAGATTTTGTTGATTGTGTTCTTTTGAGGGTCTTTAGCCATCTAGATGGCTTTTGTTCCTGTATGTTACTGTTGTAGTAGGTGTTGGGATGAGAGTTACCATTGATGGTCCTGATGTGGCAGACCTCTGATGGGTGTCCTTAGGCTATATGGTTTTGGAATATCAGGTCTTTATTATTCAGGAACCTCAGCTCTGTATGGTTCAGAATTCATGGGATCGATGAAGTTGGGCAGAGAGCTAGCAGGGGAATCATGTTTGCTGTTTATAGTAGACTGCTCAGGACAGCTTGGGGTACCCCAGAGTTCTCAGCAAGGAGGAACAACGTATGGGGGAATGGAAGCTAACCTTTATGGTTCAAACTCGGTTCAGATAAAGCTGGGGGAAAGGTAGGGGAAGAATGGAGGTCCAGAGGGGATAGCAGGCTGCCCAGGCAACTTGGGGTTCCCCAGAAGACATAGTGATCAGTGGATATGGGTGAGAGAAAGGAAGCTAACCTTTATGGTTCAGAACCCACAGCAATAATGAGCATGGGTGGAGAGGTGATAGGAAAATTGGGGTTCACTGGCGATAGCAGGCTCAGGACAACTTGGGGTGCCCCAGAGGACTCAGCAAAGATGAAAGATGGGATGAGGAAATGAAAGCTAACCTGTTGGTTCAGGATTCCCAGTTCTGATGAAAGTGAGCAGAGAGGTTGGGGGCGAATGGAGGTTCACCGGTAATAGCAGATTGCTCAGATTAGCTTGGGGTGCCCCAGACTGGTACTTGTCTCTTTTCAATCACAGCTGATTCTTTGCTCCCAACTGACTAGAACCACAGATTCTGAGTATAAAATAGAAAATGATCCTGATAGAGTCTTTTTTCTTTCTGAAAGTTCATAAGCTAGATCCACTCCCCTGCAGTGCTCAGCATAATTCACTAGTCTTCCAAGTTATTTCAACAACTCACCAATTTTTGAAAATTCAATGGCGTTTCTAGCCTACAATTCCAAAGTCCTTCTGCAGTTCATTCAAACTCACATAGCCAGATTCATCACAATACCCTATTCCTGGTACCAATTACTGATTTAGTTAGAGTTATTATTGCAGTGATGATACAACATGACCAAAAACAATGTGGAGATCTATTTGACTTACATATCTTGATCTATATTTGGCTGAAGGAAACCAAGGCAGTAACTCGGCTTGGCAGGAATCTGGAGGCAGACTTTGATACATAGTCCATGGAGGAGTGCTATTTACTGGCTTGCTTCTCACAGCTTGCTCAGCTTGCTTTCTTACAGATCCCAAGACCACGTACGCATTATAAAGCCATGCATGATGATATGGACCCTCCTATATCAATTATCAGTTTGAAAAAACAATTCTGTAGGTCTACCTAAGACCCAATCTCATAGAAGCATGATATGATCTCCATCCTCACAGATAACTGACTATAGTTTATGTCAGGTTGACTTAAAACTAGACAGGACAATAGTGTCTTCTAGACATGCCAAGGGAGCTGTACCCATAAAATCTCAATGCTATGACAACCTAAACAAGAACTAGAAATGATTATATCAGTTGATATGTTAATGTAAAGTGGAGAAAGTTTAGGAAGATCCCATCTCTATATGTAGAGTCAGATGTAGTCTATAGTGGCTAAGGAAGGGAGAATACATATCCCCAGGAACAAGTCTCTCAATAGATTATTCAATCCTAAGTGGTCAGCCTTAAACACATGTACACTGTAGAAACATTAAATGAACTCTGTAGGTTTTGTGTGTGTGTGTGTGTGTGTGTGTGTGTGTGTGTGTGTGTGTGTTAACAATAATAATTATAGAAGAAGATGTTATACTTTGAGAAAGGGGAAACAGAAAGAACTGGAGAGGATGGACGTTGGGATTCTTGTCTGCCTCTCTACTGTGATGCCAGAGCACCTATCAGGAGTTCAAGCCTGAGTTTTTCTGGGTGAGAAACATTGAGGCTTAGGACAGATGCTGTGGTTCTTAATATCCTGTGTATACAGATGAGCTGGGGAATGTAAGGAGTTGAGAACAGTAGTCTGTAAGTCTGCCCTTCCCCTACATGCCAGGCAGGAAGAGGATAGCTGAGCTTGGGACAGGGTGGAATCTAGTTTGATTCAAAGTGAGTCTAAAATGTACAGAGGAGCTAGAAGAGAGGCCTTGTTTGGATAATTTAGGCACAGAGTTTTTATGAAGAAGGCTTCCTCCTGTGGAGATTGCTGAGGAAGGAGAGGTTCTTGCTTGTCAAAACTGTGTTATTCATGGTGCATATGAATGGACACATCTTACTCTGGTTGAAACAGGAATTAAGTACCTTTTGTAGGAAGGGATGCCTAGGAAGGGAAGCTCATTGGCTAAATACTCTCCTGCTATCTAGATTCCTATTAGTACAGAAAACTCTATGTTTTTATGCTATATGACCAGTTGTCATGGTCCTCTCAAAAGGACTGTCATGGTTACCTGTTCCAGGACAGGTTGACCCTGTCCAGAAGCTATTTCCAACACCAGCTATTCTCAGTTATGAGAATTGCCAGGAATTTTGGACCTGCTTCAGCCATAACAGCTCTTCTATTTTATGGCATGGTCCACTTGCTCCATAACTCCTCCTTTTCCTTTTTATACAATAGAGGTGTCATTGGAGTGACTGTCTCCTATGTTATTTGTAGTTAACATTTTGGATGGGATAGGGTACAAGCATTAAAATAAAACACAGCATAAGCAAGAGGGATAGGTATGGAGGCAATGAAGACAGGGGATTATTTAACTGACATAATTGCTCAGTGGATTGAAATCAAGAGCAAATTTGTGGATTATTTAAGGATATTAACACTGATCTTAAACATTTGATTATCTACATAGACATAATGTTTTCCCTTACTATCTTGCAAGTTTCTCCAAGTTTAGTAACCATTAGGGTCTGGCAAGAGAGTCATATTTTGCTGGAAGGACCCCCAGGTATCATCTCTGGATGTCAGTGTCTGCTTGTCTCAAAATTCTCTAATGAGATGATGTGTCTGGACAAAGGCAGCATCATGACCCCAGGGAGGTTTAGACTGCAGAAACATTGTCTTTTTGTAACTGTATACAGTATGGATCCCTATGTGGGGCAGTCTCTGGATGGCCTTTCCTTCAGTCTCTGCTCTACACTTTGTCTCTGTATTTGTTCCTGTAAGTATTTCGTTCCCTTTTCTAAGAAGGACCAAAGCACCCTGTACTGTCTGGTTTTGTGTCAACTTGAAATAAGCTGGAGTTATCACAGGGAAAAGAGTTTCAGTTGAGAAAATGCCTCCATGAGATCCAGCTGTAAAGCATTTTCTCAATTAGTGATCAAGTGGGGAGGGACCCTTGTGGGTAGTACCATCTGTGGGCTGGTAGTCTTGGGTTCTATAAGAAAGCAGGCTGAGCAAGCCAGGAGAAGCAAGCAAGCCAGTAAGTAACATCCCTCCATGGCCTCTGCATCAGCTCCTGCTTCCTGCCCTGCTTGAGTTCCAATCCTGAGTTCCTTTCATGACGAACAGCAATGTGGAAGAGTAAGCTGAATAAACCCTTTCCTCCCCAACTTGCTTATTGGTCATGATGTTTGTGCAGGAATAGAAACCCTGACTAAGATACACCCATACTTTGATTTTACTTCTTCTTGAACTTTATGTGGTCTGTGAATTGTATCTTGGGTATTAGGAGCTTTTGGGCTAATATGCATTTATCAGTGAGTGCATATCATGTGTGTTCTTTTGTGATTGATTTACCTCACTCAGGATGATATTTTCCAGTTCCATCCATTTTCCTAAGAATTTTATGAATTCATTGTTTTTAATAGCTGAGTAGTACACCATTGTGTAAATGTACCATAGTTTCTGTATCCATTCCTCTGTTGAAGGACATCTGGGTTCTTTACAGCTTCTGCCTGTTATGAGTAAGGCTGCTATGAATATAGCGGAGCATGTGTCCTTATATGTTGGAGAACCTTTTGGGTATATGCTCAGGAGTGGTATAGCTGTGTCCTCAGGTAATACTATGTCCAATTTTCAGAGGAACTTCCTGACTGATTTCCAGAGTTATACCAGCTTGCAATCCCACCAATGATGGAGAAGTGTTCCTCTTTCTCCACATCCTCACCAGCATCTGTTGTCACCTGAGTTTTTGATCTTAGCTATTCTGACTGGTGTGTGGTGGAATCTCAAGGTTGTTTTGATTTGCATTTCCCTGATGACTAAGGATACTGAGTATTTCTTTAGGTGCTTCTCAGACATTTGATATTCCTCAGTTGAGAATTCTTTGTTTAGCTCTGTACTCCATTTTTAAATATGGTTATTGGAATCTCTGGAGTCTAACTTCTTGAGTTCTTTGTGTATATTGCATATTAACCCTCTATCAGATGTGGGATTGGTAAAGATCTTTTCCCAATCTGTTGGTTGCCATATTGTCCTATTGACAGTATCCTTTGCCTTACAGAAGCTTTACAATTTTGTGAACTCCCATTTGTTGATTCTTGATCTTAGAGTATAAGCCATTGGTGTTCTATTCAGGAAATTTTCCTCTGTGCCCATGTGTTTGAGGCCCTTCCCCACTTTCTCCTCTATAAGTTTCATTGTATCTGGTTTTATGTAGAGGTCCTTGATCCACTTGGACTTGAGCTTTGTACAAGGAGATTAGAGTTAGATTAGAATTAAATTTGCATTCTTCTACATGCTGACTGCCACTTGAACCAGCACCTTTTGTTAAAGATGCTTTCTTTATTTCACTGGATGGTTTTAGCTCCTTTGTCAAATATCAAGTGACCATAGGTGGGCGAGTTCATTTATGGGTCTTCAATTCTATTCCTTTGATCTTCCTGCCTGTCTGTATAACAATACTATACAGTTTTTATCACTATTACTCAGTAATACAACTTGAGGATAGGGATGGTGGTTCCTCCAGAAGTTCTTTTATTGTTGAGAATAGTGTTCGATATACTGGATTTTTGGTTATTACAAATGAATTTGCCAATTGCTCTTTCTAACTCTATGAAGAATTGTGTTGGAATTTTGATGGGGGATCACAGTAAATCTGTAGATTGCTTTCAGCAAGATGGCCATTTTTATGATATTAATCCGGTAGCAGGCATTTTTAAAGTATAGATTTTAGCTTATCCTAAATAAAATCAGTCTAAATGTGAATGCATGTATTATTACCCCAATTAGGAAATGTGTGAATTTAAGAGTTATAGGTAAACAATTGAACAACCTTAAGTATGAAAGAATTATTGATAACCTTGAGCACTTCAGGTTTGTTGAACATAAAATGGGACATTGTGAGTATAGTTATATTGGACAAAATAGGTGATTGGATATATGTTGGATTACTACAGGTATTTCATTAATACTTTCTATGTACATTGTGAAAAAAAGTATAAAATGCTGTAATTTCAAGTAGTACATTAGTAGTTATTATTCACAGAATGGTAGAGAATTCATCTTTTTGACATAAAGATACAATATGGCTAAATATTGTAGATATTAAATTAGAATCTTGCCACAGTAAGAAACTACTGCCAGAAATACTCTTTTAAGCTCTCTGCTTGAGAGTCCTGCCCCCTAAATGAGGAACTGTGTAACCAATGAAAGAAAGGGGGTAAAATGAGATTCTGTCAAAAATAGCAATTAGGTATTTTGTCTTTGTATGTCTTACATTCCTTTGTCTACCCTGAAAATGGCACATGGCAGACCCAGTACCTATGAAACGAGTGCCAAGGTATGTGCTTGGAATTGCCAACATTTTTTCCCACCAGGAAGTGAAAACTGGGTCACCTTAGGAAAGTCTTTCTGCCTCTCAGATAGAAGCAGAAGGAACCATTGGGCACTTATCAGTAGGATGAGACAACTCAAGTGGCATACCATAAGCTCTGCAAATGAGACTGTCACAAAACAGACCACAAAAGTATAGGACCAGTGTGGTACAGGAAAGTGGGATGACTTCATGTCTCTGAACAAGAGTGTCTTCTAGCATTATATCTCCTATATTTAGGAATGAAAATAAGATATGCCAAAATTAGGCCATGACATGCATGCCTCAGTGAGTAAAGGTATTTTTCCTATATTCTTGGGTACCTGAGTTTGATCCTCAGATTCCAAGAAATGGCAAAAGAAGAACCAACTCTCCAAAATCTGCCCTATGATCATAGTATGCATGATTCTCACATACACATACTATACGTGCACACACACATACCCACATTCTACCCATGTACACACACATACCCATGCATACTCACATGTGCATATACAAACATACATAAACACATATACAAGGACAGACACATACAACATATGGAAATACACTCACATGCACACATACATACATTCATATACAGACAAATATACATAATAAATATTTTTAAAAATCAGTATGATTACAATTTAAATGAGAAAAGATGGTGACTCACAATTACAATGAGATTTTAAGTCATGTGAAATCTATCAGTAAGTAGTTTTCACAAAATAATTGAATATATTTAAAGTATTTTATATTTGTCTATTTTGTCAGTGTTTTGCCTAGATATATATATACCAAGTGCATATCTGGTACCCATAGGTATCAAAAAAATGAATCATGTCCCTGGAGACTGGAGTTAGACATGAGCATTATGCAATGTGAGTGCTGGGAATCAAAACCTGGTCTTTTATGAACCAGTAAGTACTCCTAACATCTGAGCCATTTTTCCAATCTTTTAATTATTATTAAGCCAACACAATAGAAAATATCAGGAAAGACAGGACTCTATTATAAAAAACTAACAAAAGTAATAAAAAGTAAAATTTGATTCATAAATGAAGAATGATGAGTAATGGAGTGAGGTTTTTATTTAACGAGCTGGTAGCATTCAGCTGAAATCCCCAGTACTGTAAACAAAGAAAGTCAGAAAAAGATGATGAAACTCTATGGAGAGAAAAGCCTGACAGTTACTAAGAGTGGCATGCTTGTTATTCTATAACTTTTCTGCTGTATATAGTCCAGTTAGTTATCAGACTTCAGACACATGCACATGCACACTCACATGCATGTGCATGCAATACACAGAAGAGGATAGTTTGTCTTTTACTATGTTAAAAAATCCTATACAGGATAGCCATGTTCTCCAGACTGGTTATTCATAATGACCTGTAAAGTTTCATCTCTGTTTTTACATTCTCATTCTTCAATTCCTTTGCAATAAAAATGAATTTGCATAAATAGGTTTTTAAAAAATAAAAGGAAAACTTGGAGAGAGAAGGGGAAAGGGACAAAGGAGACAGAGGGAGAAGCAATTGTTCTTTGTGACTGTGTGCTGACTACCTACTTGAAAATACCAGCAATCCCAATTGTTTAATACACTTTGTATGTGAATAAAATATAAAAACAAAATTTTGCAAAAGCACGTCTGTGATGAGCTATATAAATGTGTATCTAGGAACCAAATAGGCAAATTTGAGGACAGATCAAGTGTGTTCATTGAATTTGTGCCAATAAATAAAATAACCTTTAGTGTCCTGATCTGTGAGACAGCAAGAAAAAAAAAAAAGAGACCATACTTCTATTTCATGAGTTCTAAGAAGAAACTATTAAAAAGTAAGATGGAAAGAAGCTTTGAAAACATGGCAAGGCCCTTTCCATGCTTTGCTAAAGGTACAAACGCACAGGATTAAGGAGTAAGTGAAACCAACAGCCCCAACTTAATGCCATGAAAAGTCACAATTAAACATCTAGTTTGTAATATATTTATAACAGCCAGAAAGACATAAGAGATTCCCTTCAGAGAACACTATTTCAAATGACCGAAATTGTTTTTACATTAAATGAGAGAATATAGGAAAAAGTAGAAGACTATTTTACAAGTACTAGAAAAACAATGGCCCATTTTGAATTTTATGTAGACTGAATGTATATATACAAGTAATTCATTTGATGATAAAGCTTCTAAATATTTTACAAAAAGGTCAGAGATTAGGAATGAATACACATGTAAGTAATACTGTTATTAATAATAATGAATAAATGTACTATAATAAGTTTCATTTAAAAATATGAATGGCTACTTTAATACCCATTAATGTTGTAGTCCAGTTGTTCTCACCCAAGAGAAGGATATCAAGATGAGTTCTTTATAAATATGAGGTTTTTATTGAGCCACATAGACCTTGCTGGTGGTACTACTCTTGTGACTGCAAATCTGAAGATGTGGCAGGGTAACTTTTTGTTTATGCAAATGTGATGAATGCTTGCAAGCATGTCAGGATACAACCTTTTTTTATTTGTTTCTATGTTTGATTACTTGGTTGGTTTTTATTTTGTTTTGCTGTTTCTTAAGGACAGAGTTTTTCTCTGTAGCCCTGACTGTCCTGGAACTATATATACACCAGGTATCCTTGAACTCCAAGATCCACCTGTCTCTAGGATATAACAAAAAAAGAGAGTAAAGTTGTGTCACCATGGTAAAACTGTTTGATCAGGGATGAGAGAAGAGAGCCTAGATGGTACAAAAGCAAAGTAATGTCAGATGAGCTATGGTTCTGTACGCACTAGGTATGCTAAGGTAAAATTGCTGGCTTCAATTTTAGCCCAAGATTTGGTCAGGAATAAGCAAACATGTTTTTCTCACTTCATTAAAACAGATCTTGAGCAAAGATATTATTAGACTAAGGTGATAGTTCATCATGATAGAAAAGTACTTTAAAAACTCAAAAACTATTGGAAATGAGAACATGAGTTTTAAAACATAATAGATGACATAAAATTCTGCAATCATAATAATAACCTTCATATCTCTCTCAGAACGGAGTTATAGATACATTATTTCTCAGTTCTCAAATGTTTATTTTCTCAAATGTTCCTTCTTTGAGAAGCCCTAATTCTCAAATGTTCATGAAACATCAAGATAGCATCCTCAGATATACACAAAATACATAACACCTTGGAATGTTAAAAGATTTTGGATGTGAGGCTTTGGGTTCCACTCCTAGAATCAATGAACAAAACATTGACATATCTTAGAGACTCTTCTTTAATCAAAATAAAATAAATCTTTAACAGCCTAAAGGCAAAGAGACATTCTGTACATACAAAAATTAAATAATACACTTGTAAATATTTCACATGCCATTGAGGAAGTCAAAGGAAAAATAAAATATATATATTGGAATGGAAGCAGAAAGCTATATTACTGAATTTATGGCTTCCAACTAAAGCCATACTTTAAAAAAGAAAATTATTTCATAAATCTAAGATAATAAAATTGAAATTGGGAGGAAAACAGCTAAAATCTATTAAGTGAAAAGCTAGATCTTCATTTAGGAAATTCAATTTGATTTTCAGTATTGAAAAAAAAAATAGGTTAGAGCTGGGGATATCATTCTTTGTACAGTACTTGCCCTGCTTGCACCCTACTCTGTATTCTGCCTCCAGCACCAAAAAACAACCAACCAACCAAAAACAAGTGAAGTTTATCAACTACTGATAAATCAAAAATAATACAGACATATGCCATAAATTACTAATCCCTGTAATGACAAAGTGGATCAGTCTAAATTCTCACACAACTAAAAAACAACAATGGAATAGTCTGAACAACTGCACACTAATGCATTTTACAACCTAGATAAAAATAGATCAATTTCTTAAGATGAAAAACATTCCAAAATGAACCAAAAAGAAATTGAATATTCTAATCCTATATCCATTAAGTCATAAGCTGGTTGGGATATTTTCAACCTTTTTTATAAAAAATGAATAGGAAAAAGTTACATCCATATTGTAATTACATAATTAATAATAATAATTACATAATTATTACATTTATTTTATCTCAAAGACTAGAAACATTGCCAAGAGACAAATATCTGTACATATTTGTGAAGGAGTTTCTACATTGGATTAATTGAGGTGGGAAGAGCCACCCTACCTGCCCTACCTGTGGGTGGCATCATTCCATGAGCTGACATCAAGAAGTGAAGAAAAAGGAGAAAGTCACCTTCCTGCCAGTACCTAACCCTCTCTGCTTCCTGACTTTGGGTAATCTAACCAGAGACTTTATACACCTGCTACCATGCCACCACCACTTCCCTTCGTGCTGGACAGTACTGCCAACAACGAATCAAATTAAACTCTTCCTTCTGTGAGTTGCTTTTTTCAGATATTTTGTTGCAAGACCCAGGAATGTAACAAATAAACCCACCTCCCAAAAGCATCTATTCACAGAAGGGTGCTGCTGAGTATAAATGAGAACATTTGGGTATTCATAATAATTGGTATTACATATTTGGCATGACAGAACTTTGGAAACATGGTACAGATTAGTGATTGATGGGTATCTTAATATGACTGAGGGCAACCAAAAGGAAGGAGGTCATGTTTATAAAGGGGCAGCATAAGTAGTTTCCATGGTCATCACTATGTCTGAAAATGTGACTGTTTACTGAAATTGAAATGATTGTCTTTCCATGTGTTCAAAAACATTAAATGTTGCAAAGGAATGGTAGAAAGTTTAATTGAGGAACTTTCTTAAATTCCAGCTGGCTGTTACATCTATTTGGTTTTTTGGGGTTTTTTTTGTTTGTTTGTTTTTTGATTTTTGTTTTGTTTTTTTGTTTTTGTTTTTTTCCAAGACAGGGTTTCTTTGTGTAGCCCTGGCTGTCCTGGAACTCACTCTGTAGACCAGGCTGGCCTCGAAATCAGAAATTCGCCTGTCTCTGCTTCCCAAGTGCTGGGATTAAAGGCGTGTGCCACCACTGCCCGGCTTGGCTGTTACATCTAATATTCAAAAGAGAAGGAGAATATGTGGGACTCACCATGTGAGAATGGTCACCACTTGTGTTTACCAAATAGGATTGTTCTGTCATTCAGGACAATTGCTTTGTGTGTGCCACTGGGATTGTTAGGTCCATTGTCAAAGGAAGCATAAACATGAAGAAGCCTTTCTTGAAACTGTAATCTCAGTCTCTTGCTAACATCTCAAGGTTAATCTATTTCCTGTCAATAACCAGTTGTTTTTCCCCCACACCCCACTCATGAACAAGGAAAGGTCTAGAAATAACATTTGGGTCAGCTAATCTATTTTTATAAAACACATGAAATCAAGAGATTTCATTAATCACATTAGTGATGGCTGAGAAGTCTTTTCAATTCCAGGCTGTCTGGCAAGGCTAATGAACTGCTCTGTAGCTCCAGACTGGAGCCAGGGTCTCAAGGCAGTTGTGAGTTATGAGCACAATTCCTTTTATTGCCTATAAATCTTTTCCAGTTTTATATTCACAGTAGCTTAAAACACCTAAATTCACATCAGTGACTGTGCAGCAGTACTCTGAACATTTGGAATTAATAGTGAAGTTAAGTATACTCCCTATATTTAAAAAATGCATTTTCAGTACAGCCTAACCTTAATTACAGTAAATCAGACCTTAGCCACTGACAGGGTTGATAAATGCTGGTGTCTATTTTTCCAGTATATGTCATAATAACTGCACCCTGCATCATGAAATACTGTTTGGGAGAGAAATGGACCTGGAGTTAAATACAAGAGCATCAGGTTTGACCGGTAATATTGGTTTTGACAAGGAACCAATGCGTGACTGGAGTGGAGTGACTAATGCCCATGCCAAGAAATGGGTGTGGAGAAACTGATTTGGACATTAGGCACACAGAGGTTATGGGTAAAACTTTTTTCAAATGGAATTTCTTGGGGGAGTGATTAAAGAAAAGGTGATTTTTCACATAGACTTGGGGGAATTGTCTAGAGAAGTTGCAAGATGAATGGGAAACAGTTAAACTGAAGGTCAGCAAAGCATATGTCTTATATTTGAAGAAAAGTGATAAACATAGGTAGGCAGCCATGTAAATACAGGACATGAGGAGGTAAAGATTGGACTAAATGACGGCAAACAACTTGATACCGATCACAAAGCATTAAGCATGCCTGAGAAAGGTGCTGCAGCATAGCAATTCACCTTTGTGTCACCTTGCTGAATATAGACACTTATAAAAAGAGAGTAAGTTGTCCTGGCATATGTTTCTTAGAACACACATGCACAAACGAATCTATCACTTCTCTTTGGTTTCTCTGTGGTGACATTTGATTTGCTGAAGAATCATTGCCTTAATAGTTTGTTTTTTTTTTTAATTTTCTCACCAGATCTCTGTCCTCCATCTTGATTGGGGTACAAAAGCTATTGTGATATTGAATATTCTTGTTTTATTAAAACAATTCACCTCTAGCCATAGTAATTTTGAATATGCTTTCTAAATTAGTTGTCTCTAATAAGTTATTGATAATAAGATATCAGATGTCAAAAGGACGTCTGTTCTTATGATGACCATTCTAATAGGAGTGCATTCTGTGCTATGTCATGGAAGAAGTGGAGGAATGAAATTTGTTTTACAGAGATTATGAAACCCATAATTCTACAAGAGCCTCATTCCTAATATCTAACTAAAACTATAATAATTGTAGCAAAAATCATTATGCCATATATGACAACTATGATTCCAGTTCCTACTGATATTGATAATGATGATGATGATGATGATGATGGTGATGATGATGGTGATGATGATGATGATGGTGATGATGATGCTGTTGCTGCTGCTGATAAACCCTATAATATGTTCACCATGTGTTGCATGGCAGGTATTATAATATGTGCTTCTTTTATTTTCTTCATTTTAATCTAATCTTTAACCTCATAATTTAGGATTTATTGTTCCCACTCCCTAGTTCCCATTCCCTAGTTCACAATTAAGCACTCTGAAATTAACAGAAATTAGGAAATTTTCCAATGGGAATTAGATGAGCTGTGTTCCTCCCAGTGCCCTGGACAACCTTTAACACTTGGTGGGAATGTAACAGTCTGGATTTATCCCTGGGTTAAAGATTGTCTTTGCTGTCTGTCCTCTATCATGAGAACATACTAAAGTATGAGATGATAATTATATTGTTTTACTGTGGTTTGTATAAATGCCTCATTTATTTTCCAACTTCAAGGTCTGGGACTAATATGGTTTGAAAATCCTGGGTAATTATATAGGGACAATTTTCTTAAACATTTTGTGGGAGAGAAGAAAGGAGACATAAACAGGAAGGTAATTTTCTCTGAGCTTTACAATTTTATTTAATTGACCACTATGACAATGCTTTAGATTAATTCATTTAAGCAGAATAATCAGAAGACATTTATTTTACTGGGAAATGAAATACTATCTTGAGAATGTTTACCCTGAGAATTTTTCAACAAGATATTTTTGTACATCTTTTTTTCCCTAAATTTTATATGTGTCTTAGTCGTTCTGTGAACTATTTTACAGAGACTGACCAACATTACAAGGTAACATGAACCTTTTTGATCAACCAGTGCCTTTAAGATGTTACTAGAGTTGCTTCTGAGTTAAGGTGTAGAATTTTAAAACACAGAGTTAGCAGGAGGTAACAGATGCCAGTGAAAAGTCAACTAAAATTGAGATTGGAAACAAGGCTACAAGCTAATCGAGCATGTTGGTAAGTGCCTGTAATGCTTTCACTCTGAGAGTAGAAGCAATTGGTCATGTGTTCAAGGTCAGCCAGAGCTACAGAAGGAAACTGTCAAAATGATTTGAGGGCAAATTAGGACATTACAGATTACTCAAGCTAAATCCCTCAATATCTTGAAAAGAAGAAAGATTCAGTATCATGCAGGTTTTTTTAAATAAACAGAAGTCATCTCAATTTACAATCAGTATTATATTCCTAACATTCTGTGATCCCTTTGAGTTCTTTCTTAAGGGAGCCAACAATATAGTGGGGACTGAGATCACCTGAATATTAACTTCAATCTAGAATGCAAGCTTTAAAGTTACTGTTATTAATATAGACTGAATGGTGAGATTTCCTGGAAGAGGCATGATGATTGAACTGCTTAAAACTGAGAAAAAATTATCTACTGAAGACAACTAGGATTCTACCTCTTGAAATATAGCAGGATAGTTTATTTTTAAAGAAAGAATTAGGTGTCTTCCAGGATACATAACACAGCTTAGACACACTTCTGATCTCACAGAAAATGAAGAATTCTACAGAGAATGTAAATAAAGAAGGGCAAAAGTTCTTGTTAGTCATTCAGCTCAGAGTCCTCCTTTTCAGTGAATTTTCTGTCACACACTTGAGAGTCTGAACTTGGGGACATTACAGGGGGGATCCTACTGTTTTCTACATATAAAATAATGTAGAAAAGTTGGACACAAAGGGGCTATAATTTCAGTGTAAATGTTCTTTAAAGATAGAATTCCATACGCGGAAGGGAATAGTAGGCAAGAATCTCTGGGGTTTACAATGAGTTTTATATATATATATATATATATATATATATATATATATATATATATATATATATATATATATATATATATATAAAATTATATACATGACTTGGAGATGATGTCTACTGGATGTTTTTGTAAGGAATTGTTAATTCTTGGCCTGTGTGAATTCGTAATACATATTTGTTCTAAACAATATTAAGGAAATAATTTAATTTAAAATGCACCTTGGTTGGCAGGTAATCCCATCAGTGCATAGTATCAAACAAAGGCTGTAAATTTTCATCCCACACAATTCCAATAAGAACATAGAGCTCACAATAAAATTTCACATTGCACATATTGAAACAAGCCTTGGAAATGATTCCCAAAAGCATATTGACAAAATAGAATGATATTCATCCATTTCTTAGATCCTGGAATAATGAAGCTCATACGTACAAGACCACAATACAATGTTGTTAAATAAATTTGAAGAATGAAGCACATACAAACAAAAACAATGAGAAAAACCATACAAGAATAACAGAACTAAATACATCAAGAAACAATTGCAGAAAAAAAATGTATAATGTATATGCGCACATCTATTTTGCTTTATACATAGATGAATTTTTAAAACTCAATGGTGAATTAAACAATAACTTTTAAGAAAGGAGTGAAAAATAGAAATGTTGTATGAGTAAAGTTGTAGACAAATGAACACACTGAAGAGCACCGAAAAGTTAAAAAAAAAAAAAAAGTGTCAGGTGGTGGATTTCACTTTTCCAGACTCCTGGCAGGAAATATTAGGCAATAAGTAAAATCCATGGGGACCAGTGAGTGAATCAATCAATGTTCAGGATCCTAGAAGTTCCATAAGTGTTCATAGATTAATATAGGTGAATACAAAGAAGACAGCAGATTGTGAAGCACAAATGAAACAAAACAAAAATAAGAGTATCTAGAGTAACTTCCAAGCAATTATTGGAAAAAGAGGGATTGCCACCACAAGGCAATGCAGTTAGTTTTTTACCTGTGTCTCAGAAGCACCAATGAAAGTAAGAAGAGTGAAGGATCTTATGATATCAAGATAAACTAACTAGCTAATAATATTACTCTGACTATTTGAAATTTGTTAAGAACATATACATCTTAATATTCTTTCCACAGGTAATGAATATGTAAAATTAGTTTGATTTTGTCAATTATTTCTTAATGTACACACATATGCATATATTATATGCACACACACACACACACACACACACACACACACACACATATATATATATTACTTTTATCCATAACTAAATACAGTTTGGACATGCTGATCATACCTTAAAAAGACGAAGAACACAAAAGACTTTACTATCCAGAGAAACTATCCCACTGGTTCCTTCTATTGTCAAATTGAAACAACTTAGAGTTACCTGGAAAAAGGGAATAGGGATTGCCCTAGTCAGATTAGCCTCTTACTATATCTGTGGGACAGCCTTCATAGATGATTGATGTGGGAGGTTCAGTTCTCTGTGGGTGCCACAATCTATATATATATAGGCCTAGGATATATAACATGTTAGACAAGGATTAGTGAGATGGCTCAGCAGTTAATAGTAGTTCTGCTCTTGCACAGAACATTGTTTTAGTTTTCAGCACTTACATGGCAGGACACTGAACCATGCAGGCTCCAGTACATAGTATATATACAAACACCTAAGCACAAACAAATTGAAGAAAATAAAGAGATTTTTTTTTTTTTAAGAAATCCATATGAAGATGAATGGAGAAGTGAGCAAGGAAACAGTTTTCCTTCAAGATTCCTGCCTCCAGGTTTCTGCTGAGTTCTTGCCTATTACTTCTGTTAATGATGTATTGTAATCTTAAGTATAAACCAAAATACTATTTTCTCCCCACATTGCTTTTTGTCATGATGTTTATCGCACCAACAAAAGCAAACTATATCACTATCTTTTAAACTTAGAAAACAAATAAAGATGTTTTAAAGGTTAATAGGACTCCAATGACTCACACTCTAGGCTTAAAAATTGATAAATGGGACCTCATGAAATTGGAAAGGTTCTGTAAGGCAAAGACACAGTCAAGATGACCAACTGGCAGCCTACAGATTGAGAAAAAAATCTTCACTAATCCCACATCCGATACACGGATAATATGAAAATATAGAAGAAACTCAAGAAGTTAACTACCAAAAAACCAAACAACTCAGACGAAAAATGAGATATAGAACTAAATTGAGAATTCACAACAGAGGAATCTCAAATGGCTGAGAAGCACCTAAAGAAATGGTCAAAGTCCTTAGTGATCAGAGAAATGAAAATCAAAATGACCCTGAGATTCCAGGATACATCAATCAGGATGGCTAAGATCAAAACCTCAGGTGACAACAAATGTTGGTGAGGATGTGGAGAAAGAGGAAGATTCCTCCATTGCTGGTGGGATTGCAAACTGGTACAACCATTCTGGAAATCAACTTGGATGTTCCTCAGAAAATTGGAAATAGATCTACCTGAAGAACCAGTAATACCACTGTTGGGAATATACCCAAAAGATGCCCCACCATGCCAGAGGGGCAAGTGTTCCACTATGTTCATAGTGGCCTTATTTATGTTAGACAGAAGATGGAAACAACCCAGATGTCCCACAACAGAAGAATAGGTACAGAAAATGTGGCTTATTTACACAATGGAATACTATTCAGCTATTAGGAAAGAGGACATCCTGAGTTTTTCAGGCCAATAGATGGAACTAAAAAATATCATTCTGAGTAAGGTAACTCAGACCCAAAAGGACATGCATTGCGTGTACTCATAAGTGGATATTAGCAAAAAAAAAAAAAAAAAAAAAAAGTACAGAATACCCAAGATAGAGTCCATAGGATTTAAAAAGGTCACCAAGCTGAAGGACCCAAGTGAGGACACCTCAGTCCCACTTAGAAGGGAGAAGAATGCAACCACAAGGAGGAAGGGAGGGAGAGATCTGATAGGGAAAGGGGATAGTGGGGGAGAGGGGAACATGATATGATATTGGGTGGGGGAAAAGAACTAAATCCCTGAGGACCAGCAGAAAGAATGGAACTAGGCAATCTCAGGAAGTAGGAGGTTGGGGGACCCTCCATAATGTACCAGAGACCTGGGAGGTAAGAGACTCTCAGGACTCAAAGGGATGAACCCTAGGTGCAATGCCCTACATTGGGGAGAGTGAGCTTGTAGATTCCACCTTCAGCAGAAAGTCAGAGCATCAAGTGAGGGATGGTGTTGCTATCCCACAGCCAAAATTCTGACCACAACTGTTCCTTTCTGAAAGAATAGGGATAGAAATGGAGAGGAGCCTGAGGAAAAGAGGGTTCAGTAACAAGCCCAAAGTGGGATCCAGCTCAAGGGGAGGTCCCAAGGCCTGACACTATTACTGATGCTATGGTGTACTCATGAAAAGGAACCTATCATGACTTTCCTCCCAAAGACACAACAAGCAACTGAAAGAGTCAGATGCAGATATACACCCAACCAATGGACAGAAGCTGCTGACCCTGAGATTAGGGAAAGCTGGAAGAAGCTAAGAAGGGCGACTTTGCAGGAAGGCCAGCAGTCTCAACTAACCTGGACCCCCAAGATCTCTCAGACACTGGAACACTGCTCAGGCAGGTTATGTCAGCTGATATGGGGCCCCTGGCACATGCACAGTAGAGGGTTGCAGGGTCTGGGTTTAGTCAGAGAGGATGCACCTAACCCTCAAGAGACTGGAGGCCCTAGTGTGTTTGAGGTTTGGTGGGGTGGATGTGGGTGTTGGGGAGATCCTTATGGAGACAGGGGACAGGAAGGATATGTGTGTGGAATAGTCAGAGGGTGGACCTGGAGGAGAATAAAATCTCGAGTGTAAACAAAAAATAAATAATAATAATAGTAAAAAAAAAAAAGAAAGAAAGAAAGAAAGAAAGAAAGAAAGAAAGAAAGAAAGAAAGAAAGAAAGAAAGAAAAAGAAAAAGATTAACATGAGGGGTTGTATTACCAGCAGATACATCCAACCTGATATTCTCATGCAGAGATTGAAGCAGCAATGAAATGATTCTAAGGGTTGATGTCAGAGATGCTTAGAAAAATACCATAAAAGTGACATTATCAAAACTCAAAAGATTACATTGTATGAAAGTTAATTATTGCCAATACATTTTTTGTTTGTTCTTTCTTTCCATCATGTAGGTGTTAGGAAATGAACTCAGGTAGTTAGACAAGATGAGAAAATGTTGACTTCATTAAATATCAAATTAAGAATACTTATAACAAAACCCCTAATATTTTGGGTAATTATTTGCATTTCCTTAATAAGGTATGCATCTAACTTGTTAATGTAGGCACCAGTTTTCCATAGCTAGGAAGTGTGTGAAGTGGCCAATGGTGAAAACTATTGCTTTTGTCATTCCTGCCTGCCAGGGGAACATGATCCACACAATACCAGCTCTCTGACTGTCCAGAGCTTATGAAAATAGTGTTCACCTTCTATGTGTTCCATTATAGAATTTAAAGAACCCATTAATCTCACACGATGGCCTCAGCCTTTGTCCCACTATCACAGACAATGGAGTTCAATGGGGTTTTTTTTCCTGAAGGACCCCTCACATTTTGGGGATTTACTTTCATTTTTCTTAATTGATTATTTTTTAATATCTCTTAATACAGCTTGTATTCTGCTTTGCTTACTCCACCAAAGTTCATGTAAGACTTTAGCATGAGACAAAGAACTCTGGAGCCACTGGCCAGGTTAATCGTTGAGAGCCATGAGTGTTTATCATTTCAAAGTCTTTGGGTCAAACATAATGTTCATGAAAGTTGACATCTTACTAAAATTCCTCCAGCAATATAATGCAGACCTTCCTTTACTAGGCATTTGTTTTAAAAGAATGAAACTATCTGCCTAACTATACAACTTTGAAACTGCATAGTAATCTTTTTCATTTATTATGAAGAAATACTTTGGTATCCAAATTTTTTAGAAACTTGTAAATCAGGCAGTATAACCTAGGCATAGCATAAAATATATACTACTCATTTTTCCAAAATGATTTAGTAATACAGGAGGAATGGATTATTTTAAACACTGTATGGAAACCCAATATAAAGAGAATTCATGATGATATTCAATTTATATGATGCTCTTAGCACATAACATAACCTATGTTGCTAGAAATGAGATGACTGTTTGTTTCCTGGTCTGAGGGTAGCATTTGACTCTGAATTGCCACAGAATTTTTTTCTGGAGGGAGAGTGATATTCTATATATTCTTGCAATATAGATCATGTGTTTTAAAAGCCAAGAAGATGCTACCAGTCCTAATGTTAAATCCCCAAGGCCTACATGACAGAAAGAGAAAATAAATTTGTCCATGTTGTCTTCTGACATCCACTCATGCTCTGCGGCATGCATCAGCTACACTTGCAAATTAAATAAATAAACATAATAACATTTTGACTAAAGATCAAACTGTTTAAGAAATATACTATGCAATGTATATAATTATGCATCATTAAAAAGACATAGATGGGCTATCCAAATTAAATGGCAGTTAAAGAATGATAAAATAAAATTATATATTCTGTGCTTACCAAAGAAAACAAGTGTAGTAGATTTGGTTTTGCCTAGGCCATGTGGGTTTGGGAGTAGAACAAAAGGCATGGTAAATTGGTGCACATAGTTGTGAGGTTTGTGGTCTAAGGCTAGAACACTTGCAGAATGAGCCAGGGATGTGGGCAATGGGCTAAGAATTAAGCTGGATGCTCTATTATGTTCTGGGCTACTGCTGAGAGGTTAAGCCTTAGATGTTGAGAGCTCCTGCTGGGATAAGGCAGGCTGAAGGGAACAGGCCTATATAAGATAAGAATAAAGGTCTTTTCCCAATCTGTTGGTTGCCATTTGTCCTATTGACAGTGCCCTTTACCTTACAGAAGCCTTGCAATTTCATGAGGTCCCATTTGTCGATTCTTGATCTTAGAGCATAAGCCATTGGTGCTCAGTTCAGGAACTTTTTCCCTATACCCATGTGTTTGAGACTTTTCCCCACTTTCTCTTCTATTAGATTCAGTGTGTCTGGTTTTATGTGGAGGTCCTTGATCCACTTGGACTTGAGCTTTGTACAGGGAGATAAGAATGGATCAATCCTCATTCTTCTACATGTAGACCGCCAGTTGAATCAGCACCATTTGTTGAAAATGCTGTCTTTTTTCTACTGGGTGGTTTTAGCTCCTTTGTCAAAGATCATGTGTATGGGTTCATTACTGGGTCTTCAATTCTATTCCATTGATCTACCTGGCTCTCACTGTACCAATACCATGCAGTTTTTATCACTACTGCTCTGTAGTTCAGCTTGAGGTCAGAGATCCTGATTTGCCCAGAAGTTCTTTTATTGTTGAGAATAGTTTTTGCTATCCTGGGCTTTTTGTTATTCCAAATGAATTTGAGAATTGCTCTTTCTAAGTCAATGAAGAATTGAGTTGGAATTTTGATGGGGATTGCACTGAATCTGTAGATTGCTTTCGGCAGGATGGCCATTTTTACTATATTAATACTGCCAATCCTTGAACATGGTAGATCTTTCCATCTTCTGAGGTCTTCTTCTATTTCTTTCTTCAGAGACTTGAAGTTCTTGTCATACAGATCATTCACTTGTTTAGTTAGAGTCACATCGTTACCATAGAGGACTAATATCAAATACAAAGAACTCAAGAAGTTAGCCTCCAGAGAACAAAATAACCCTACAAAAAAATGGGGAACAGAGCTAAACAGAATTATCAACTAAGGAAACTCGTAAGGCTGAGAAGCTCCTAAAGAAATGTCCAACATCCTTAGTCATCAAGGAAGTGCAAATCAAAACAACCCGGAGATTCCACCTCAAGCAAGGATGTGGAGAAAGAGAAACACTTCTCCATTGCTGGTGGGATTGCAAGCTGGTACAACCACTCTGGAAATCAGTTTGGGCAGACCCTCAGAAAAATGAACATAGTACTACCTGAGAACCCAGGTATTCCACTCCTGGGCATATACCCAGAAGATGCTCCAACATGTAATAAAGAAACATGCTCCACTATGTTCATAGCAGCCATATTTATAATAGCCAGAAGCTGGAAACAACCAAGATGTTCCTCAACAGAGGAATGGATAAAGAAAATGTGGTACATTTACACAATGGAATACTACTCAGTTATTAAAAGCAATGACTTCTTGAAATTCGCAGGGAAATGGATGGAACTTGAAAATATCATCCTGAGTGAGGTAACTCAGTCACAAAATAATGAACACGGTATGTACTCACTGATAAGTGGTTATTAGTCCAAAAGTTTAGTATACTCAAGATTCACTTCACAGCAACCATTGGACTGAGCATAAAGTCCCAGATGGAGGAGTTGTAGAATAGAGTGAAGGAGCTGAGGGAGTTTCAGCCCCGTGGAGGGAGCAAGAGTTTCAACTGGCCTGACCCCTTCCTGGTGCTCCGGAAGACCGGACCATCAACCAAAGAATACACATAGAGGGACCCCTGGTTTGGACCACATATGTGGCAGAGGAGGACCTTGTTGGCCATTGGAGAGGAGAAACCCTTGGGCCTGTGGGTATTAGATGACCCAGTATAGGGGAATGCCAGGGAGGGGAGACAGGAGTGGTTGGTTGGTTGGGAGAAAACCCTCATAGAGGCAGGAGAGGGGGGAAGGGATAGGGGGTTTCCAAAGGGGAGACCGGGAAAGAGGGAAATATTTGAAATGTAAATAAAGTATCAAAGAAAGAAAAAAACATAGGATTAAAGGGAAATTGCAGTGTTTTAAGGATAGAAGGGAGATATAGTAATTTTTAAACTGTTTTTAAATTAAAACATGAAATAAAAAATCCAGGCCTTTGAATATAATTGTAGGAAGCAAAGACATGGGGATAGACATAAACCCTATCTCAACAAATAATAATAATAATAATAATAATAATAATAATAATAATAATAATATATCTCCCCAGAAGGGAGGATGAAAGAAAATTAATTTTAATTAGTTTTAAGGATAGAAAGGAGAAATCATGGCAACTATTTTAAAGGAAATTTAGAAATTCTATGTCATTGTAGGAAGCTGGGTTCTTTGACCATGGGCTCCATGGCAATTCTGGGATTGGTTAGCCTGATATTACAAATTAATAGCCTGAAAATAGACTCATACAGTAAGTAGATGGGAATTTAATTAAAGTGAAACAAAAATGGTTATTAACTCTTATAATGAAAAAGGTTTTATATATATATATATATATATATATATATATATATATGTGTGTGTGTGTGTGTGTGTGTATGTGTGTGTGTGTGTGTGTGTGTGTGTGTATGTGTATATAATCACAGAGATACTCTCCAGAGAAGGGAGAAATTGGCTATTGATCAAATTAACTCATAAAAATGTTATCTTTCACCTACTCAAACAAGAGGCAAAAAATTCATCTTTAACTGATCTGTGCACTATGCACAATTCATATAACTATCTATATAGAACTAAAAATTTTGTTGTAAGATTAACATGTTGCAGAACAGAACACAACGATACAGTTCTGACAAGATCCGTCCTCAGGAAAGCTGACATGACTTCCTGTTCCAGTTTCCTGCCTCCTGAAGCTGTTTCCAGAGAATTGTTCCCCAAACAGCTTCAGGAATTACTGGTGATTCCCAATGACCTTGGTTAATCCAGACCTTCAATTGTATCCAGTCAGGACTTCAGTCAAGCCCTGAACCTTCTAAACCTAAAAAGAATGGATAACAGATGCCAAAGCTAGCTTTCTTAAGTCTAACCAATTTTTCCAATTTTTCTACCCCTCCCACCTCTTAAAAACTATGTATGTGATTAGATATATATCATATATATCATATGAGGATAATTAAGTAATACAAGTTAAGGTCCAGATAGTAAACTCATGGTTATATTAAATTCTTATTTAATCATAATAAAGTGTTTTCAATATTATTCAAATAAAAATAGCTAAGAGTAGCCAAGGTTTAACAGTTCAGATATACTAGATGTAGATAGTCTTCAAAAACATCAGAAATCTACAGAATATAGCATTTTAAATCATTTTATTATTATTAGGTTGTTTGACTAGGAGATGACATGTCTGCTTGTAAAAGTAGACCCTTCACATTTCAAAGAAGATAATGAGCATTATAATATCCATATAGAGTTGTTTCAGTTGTGGCAAGGTAGCCACTGGGCAAGAATTGACCTAATTCATCTGCAGACAAATAATATCCTATCCAAGAAATGACCAAAGATGAGGATAGGTAACTGCTTAGCTCTGCCAAGTCAGAGTAATCTAGTAATTCATAATTACTGCTTCCATTAAGGTCTGTTAGATGGTTTTCATCCAAAAGGCTGAAGACAGATGCTCCAAAATTTTGAGGAATAGGGGACTGTCCAGGCAGTTAGCATTCTCTACAAATAATTTAAGTTTTTGAAGGTATGTTTTTGTGCTTCGTACATATTTGGTAATAATTTGTTCTCAGATCTCTGATGGGGTTGAGGAGTAGTTTTAGTCTCATAATCAAACTTAAGTTGTTTAACATTAGGGAAGATGATCTAGATTTGAAAGGATGGTTTTCAGATGGTAATACAAGTTAAAATCAAAACATAACTCAGGTATAGAATCATAAACTCTTTATGTTAGGATATATATTAGAGTAATGTATTTAAATTGGACAAAATTGATGCATTGTAAATTATTAGTGTATATCATACCTAACAGCTTACATAATTGTTATAACTATGTCAATGTATATCTGAGATAAAGGCCCTTTTAATGGATAAAAAAGGGATTTTTTTTAGGGTTTTACTGCTGTGAACAGACCATAACCAAGGAAAGTCTTATAAAGAACAGCATTTAATTGGGGATGGTTTACAGGTTCAGAGATTAAGTCCAATATCATCAAAATGGGAACATAGCTGCATCCAGGCAGACATGGTACAGGAGGGGCTGACCACCATCTTCATCTGAAGATTGCTAGCAGAATATTGGCTTCCAGGCAGCTAGGACTGACTAGGGTATTAAATGTATTAAAGCCCACTCCCACAATGACATACCTACTACAACAAGGCCACACCTCCAAATAGTGCCACTCCCTGGGCCCAGCATATACAAATCATCACAGGGGGAAATGTAAAATTAGTCTAATGCTACTTATGTTAATTTGGTCCCCCAAAGTACGTGAGAATCCACAGGTCTACATGTAAGATACTGAGGGACCCTGTTCCCAGTTGGTTTTGATTGGTAAATAAAGTTGTCAGTGGCCAATGACTGCACAGGAAGACAAAGGTGGGACTTTAGGATTCCCTGGGGAAGGGACTGAAGAAAGGGCAGGAGTTTAGTTGCTATGCCGGGAAAGCAGTAGCTGCCATGCCTGAGAAGGCAGGACAGAAAGACATTCAACATGAAAGATCCAAGGAAGAGTGACCCCATAGTTCCACATACAATGAGAACTAAGGAAGATGAACCAGATATATTAATACCATCAGTCAAGCAATGCAAAATATAACCAGAAATAATTTAAGGACACATAACATATCAGAAAGCTCAACTGAGCAGACTCATATAATTACTCTGAACTGTATCACCTTAGCATATGCTGAACATTTGTTTGCAACTAGTCCTAATATTTTGAAATGATGAAAGGTGTGGCCTTAAACATTGTATGTGTAACTATGCTATTTGTTTTTTAACTTCTTACTTATGCAAATACAAAGCTAAGAATTTGCATTTTGTCTAAGAAACTTGAGATAAACTTTTGCGCTTCTAAAACATGGCCTGGATGCATTTGAAGATATTGTGTACATTTGCTACAGACATATTCATAACTGTTTTAGGAAAAAGAAGTTTTTGGTGGAAGAAAACATTTACTTTGCCTAGTGGTATGGAAGAAAAGTAGTATAACATGTGTGCTATGGAGACACAAATGCAAAGTAAAACCTGCTCCATCTTAGAAGCAGGACCTCTTCTCATTTGTATTTTTGATTTTTAGACACTTGTCTTTACTGATTTAGGGAAGTGAAAGAACAACAGAATTTGTGTCAATGTAGCCAAAGGATTTTTCCAGAACTCTAGGAAATGTTTCTTTAAATTCCTCAGAGAAAGCCCTTAGTACATGCTAACTTCGAAGACATATACAGCATGTGGGAGGAACACATAGAGGATTGTGCATAATTGTTCCCTTATTTCTGAAAAGTCAGTTCTCAACAAAAGTCCAGTATTTTCTTTCATCTGTATTTAGAAATCAAAAACATGTTCCCCACATTCAATTTCAGAATGAAGACTTTCCAGCAACTACTGCTATATGAAGACAAAATTAGGAACTATTTTAATGAATTAGATCATTACACTTAGAGAAATTCGATCAGTGATCATACAAGAAAACAAAGAGGGGGCCAATGAGATGTTTCAGAGAGTCAAGCCTTAAAAATCAATGTTTTGTTTCCAGGACCCCCAGAGCAGAAAGAGAGAAAGAGTTGACACAAGATAAACAGTGGTTCAGAGAATAAGAAATATTTACATGGATCACAGAATATAAAAAAAAAAAAAAAAAATCAGAAGCAAGTGAAAGTTACTGTTCTAGCAGTAGAGTCTCTGAGCTTTACGTGTGCACTGTATCAACTGAATGAATATGTGTACAAACATGTACATGAAATCAACATACATTTAATAAGAAATAAAATAAAAACCAAGTGTACAATAAACATATAAACACCCATCCAATGAAGATAAATTAAGAATCCCACTCCTAAACATATAATAGGACCAAAACCATAATGACTAGATGCCAGCATGGGAACAAAATCAACAATACCCAGGGCAATATAACTCTCTCAGAGTCCAGCTATGTCCAGCAAGTCCTGAATATTCTAACACAGCCAAAGCACAAGAAAATTACCTTATATCCAATCTTATGAAGATGATAAATGCCTTTAAGGGGAAATGGATGCATTCCTTAAAGAAATAGGGGAAAATACAAGCAACCAGGTGAAGTAATGAATAAAATGTTTTTACACATGAAAATGGATATAGAAGCAATTAAGAAAACTTAAACTGAAGGAATCCTAGAGATTGAAGATCTAATTAATTGAGCAGGAACTACAAATACAAACATCACCAACAGAGTAAAAGCAATGGAATAGTCTGAGCAATAGAAGATACTATAGAAGACATTCATAACAGAAGCCAAAGACACTGTTAAATCTAAAATGCTCCAGACATAAAACATAAATAAAATCTGGAGACTATGAAAAGACCAATACTAAAAACAATAGAATAGAAGGAGAAGATTTGCAGCTCAAAAACCCAGAAAATATTTTCAACAAAACCATTGAAATTTCCTAACTTAAAGGAGATGCCTATAAAGAACCAAGAATTTTACAGAACATGAAATAGATTGGACTAGAAAAGAAAGTCTGCTTCCAGTTCACGTAATACCCAGAACACTAAAAACACAGAACAAAGAAAGAATATTAAAACCTTCAAGAGGAGAAGGCCAAGTATCATTTAAAGACAGACAGAATTACATCTGACTTCATAATAGAGACTCTAAAAGCCAGAAGAGTCTGGAAAGATGTCTTGAAGACTCTAAGAGACCACAGATGCCAGCTGAGATTACTAACACAGTAAATCTTTCAATAGCCCTATGTGGAAAAACAATAATCCATGACAAAGTCAAATTTAGACTATATCTATTCACAAACCCAGCCTATAAAACATTGTAGAAGAAAAATTCCATCACAAAGAAGCTCATTACACCCACGCAAAAACAGGAAATACTCTCACAACAACAACATAAAAGGAAATCTCTCTTTTTCCTTCCTCCCTACTCTCTCTCTCTCTCCTCCTCCCCCATCTCTCTTTCTTTTCTGATATGTCTGAAGACAGCAACAGTGTACTCATATACATGAAATAAATAATTATTTGGGCTGGAGAGATGGCTCAGTGATTAAGAGCACTGACTGTTCTTCGAGAGGTCAATTCCCAGCAACCACATGGTGACTCACAACCATCTGTAATGGGATCCAGTGCCCTCTTCTGATGTGTCTGAAGATAGCTATAGTGTACTCATATACATAAAATAAATAAATCCTTTAAAAAAGAGAAAGAAACATACTTCAGTATTAAAGATAGACATTACCTTATAGAAAAGAGTTAGAAAAAGATTTTCCCAGCAAGTCAATCCAAGAAGCAAGTTGGTACAGATATTCTAATATCTATAAAAATAAACTTCAAACCAAACTTAATTGAACATATAGAGAATACTTCATACACAATCAAAGGGAGCATCCCAAAAAATGCCCCAATATTATAAGGAATATTGGGAACTGTCCTGGCAGTCAGCTTATTTTGCCAATGGTTTAAGTTTTCAAAGCTTTGTTGTTATCCTTCCTACATAATCCTTCTCAAATCTCTGACAGGACTGAAAACTAGCATAGTCATAAATTTGTTGCAATCAACTTTTAATAAGGGTTCAATCTCTCCTCTAGCCCACCTCCCAGCAGTGTAGCAGGAAGAGAAAAGGTATTAGCATATGGCAGAGATGGACCTCTTCAGCAATAGTTTTGGGTGTAAGCTCAGTCTTCTTTGGCAGCAGTTCAGTTCTGTAGCAAACACCAAATATGAGTCAGCAGGAGCAGACCAGTCCTCTAGGCAGACAAACACCAGCCACAAACCAGCAGCTATAGCTCAATGCTGAAGAAGCTAAGAGTCTTGACAACTGGCCTGACATAATGCCCCAGAAGTCGCAAGCTGCCACAGGAACCTGAGGAGCAGCTCTTGGGTGAGTTTCTCTCAATGGAATCTTTACCAGAAATTGAACTTGATAACGCTATGTAAGGCAAACCAAAATATGTGTGTCTTTAGTGAAGAATAGCTAGCAATCAATCCAAAGCTCAGTGCTTGTCTCTCACTGTCCACGGGGTCATATTTACACTCCATCAAATGTCCTTTCATGTGTCTGCTATATCCAAACTTTCACCTGTGTTGGCTTCAGAAAAACAGTCTTTCAATGTGTTTGCTTTAGCAGGACATCCTTTTCTGTGAGTTCCCCAGTGAAACATCTTTTGACATAACTAATTTTCTAAAGAACTAGAAGTTTCCAGTTCAGATTAGTTATAGTCTCACAATTGAACTTAAACTGTTTACCACTAAAGAAAGTGTTCCATATTCAAAAGGATGGTTTTCAGATGGTAATAAGTTGAAATCAAACACGGTTTAGGTACAGAATTGTAACTCACTTAGGTGGATAATAGGATACTTTATCTAAATTGTTAAATATAATGGGCTGGACAATATAGCGAATATCATACTTTGTAATTTGCATAATTGTTATAATTATGTTCAATTTATATCAGAGAGAAAAGAGGCTTTTATTGGACTAAAAGGGGGAATTGTGTTTTTGTGTTTTACTGTCTATTTTATTTTACTATTTCTTTTTGTTTATTTACATTCCAAATGTTGCCCTCATTCCTGTCCCCCTCCCTATGGCCCTCCCCTTTGCTTCTTAGAGGGTGGTTCCCACACTCTCCTCCACCTTACTTCCATCAGCATCACCCTTCCCTAGGCATCAAGTCTCTACAGGATTAGACATATCCTCTTCCACTGAGGCCGGATAAGGCATTCCCCTGCTACATATGTGCCAGGGGCCACTGATCAGCCCACATATGCTCCTTGGTTGGTGGTTTAGTTTCTGGAAGCTCTGAGGTATCCAGATTAGTTGACACTGTTGGCCTTCCTATGGGGTTGCAATCCCCTTCAGCTCCTTCAGTCCCTCACCTAACTCTTCCATAGGAGTCCCTGACCTTGGTCCAATGGTTGGCTGTAAGTATCTGCATCTGTCTCTTTCAGCCTCTGGTAGAATCTTTCAGAGAACATCCATGCTGGGCTCCTGTCTTTACGAACAACATGGTATCAATAATAGTGTCAGGGTTTGGTGCTCAAGTTGTGCTAGTCACTGGATGGCATTTCCTTCAGTCTCTCTTCCATTTTTGTCTCTGCATTTCCTTTAGACAGGAACAATTCTAGGTCAAAAATTTGAAGATGGGTGGGTGGCCCCATATCTCAATTGGGGGCCATGTCTATCCAACATATTTCTCAAATTGATATGGAAATCTGTCTATTTTAATACTGAGTACATGCCCCCAAGGGTTGGAGTCTACAAATAGCCCCTAGGATCCTGCCCTTAGCACCTGGGACCCTGCCTCCAAGTTAATTCTGATTAGTGAATAAAGATGCAAACAGCCAACAGCTGGGCAGAAGAGACATAGATGGGACTGAGGTTTCATGGGTGGATGAGGTGAGTGGTCAGGGTCATGAGGAAGGGAGGAGCAGGAAGAAACCACTATGGAAGAATGATGTGCAGTGGGGAGAAGAGCCACCATGGGATAGCTAAGACATAAAAACGTGGCTATGTGAGATGGCCAATTGGAGTTAAGAGCAGTCCAGAGGCAACATAGTAAATAGTAAGTAATAACTCGGGTTATCCATAGGAAAGTAGATTCTAATAACCTGAAGGGTAGGCAACTACCCAGCTATTGTGCTGCCTAAGGCTATTTAAAAATATAAAGAAAAATATAAAGGCTGTATGTGTTTTTCATCAAGGAAACTAAATGGTCTGGATCAAGGTCAAAGCTCTGGGCCAGGCGTTTGAATAATTAATACTACAATGAATCAATGAAACAAAGATTTGGTTCTTTCAGAAAATCAACAAGAAAGACAAACCTTAGCCAAACTGACTAAAAGGCAGAGAGAAAAGATCCAAATTAACAAAATCAGAAAAGAAAAGGGGGTCATAACAACAGACACTTAGGAAATAAAAATGCAAAATCTTCAAAACCTATACTCTAACAAATGTAAAATCTAAAAGAAATGTCTATTTTCTTGATAGATACTATTTACCAACATTAAACCAAGATCAGATAAACAATATAAGTAGAACTATAACCATTAAGAAAATAGAAACAATAATTAACTCCACCCAACATTAGCACCAGCAACAAAGTCCAAGGCCAGATAGTTTTAGCACAGAATTCTATCTGACTTCAAGGAAAAGCTAAAACCAATTATTGTTAATATTTCAAAACATTACTCAAAACAGAAACAGAAGGAACATTGACATTGCATCTTTTATTTAGGTATCTTGATACCTAATCCACACAAGACTCAGCAAAGAAAGTGAATTACAGACTTGTTTATACCATGAACACTGTTTCAAGAATACTGTAAAATATTTGCAAACTGAATCCAAGAATACATCAAAAAGATCATCCTCTATGATCAAGTAGGCTTCATCCCAGAGACGCAAGGATGGTTCAACATATGAAAATCTGTCAGTGTAATCCACCCTGTACACAATCTGAAAGGAAAAAAGAAAAACATACGACCATCATTTTAGCTTCTGAAAAATGCTCTGACAAAATCCAGCACTCCATAATATGTCTTAGGGAGATTAAGATACAAAGTACATGACTAACTATAATAATGGTAATATAGAGCAAGCCTACAGCAAACATCAAATTAAATGTAGAAAAATTTAAGGCAATTCTACTAATATCAGGAACAAGACCAATGTTGACAATTTTCTCCATATCTACTCAATACAGTAAAGTTGTAACTAGAACAATAAAGCAACTAAAGGCGATCAAGATGACACAAATTAGAAAGAAGACAAAGTATTGCTATTTGCAGATCATCTGGTAGTCTATGTACAGGATCACAAAACGTCTACTAGGAAACATCTTCAGCTTACCTACACCTTCAGCAAAGTGGCTGGATAAAAGATTAATTTAAAAAAATCATTAGCCTTCCTATATAAAAATGGGCTAAGAAAGAAATCAGGGAGCCCACACATTTCACAATAGTAATATAAAATATCTTGGTATATCTCTAACCAAGAATGTGAAAAAACTTAATAACAAGGTCTGAAGAAAGAAATTGGAGAAGATAACAGAGGATGGAAAGAACTCCCGTACTCATAGATTTGTAGGATTGCCATAATAAAAACGGCCATCTTACCAAAAGCAATCTATAGATTCAATGCAGTCCCCTTCAACATTCAAATAAAATCTTAACAGACCTGAAAAGAACAAATTTCAACTTTGTATGGAAAAGCAAATAACCCAGGATATCTAAAACAATCCTTTATAATAAAAACTTCCAGTGGCATCACCATCCTGGTTATCAAGCTCTCGTACTGAGCTGTAGTAATAAAAACCTCATGGCATTGGCATAAAAACAGACAAGTGAAATGAAATAGAATAAGTCATTCAGACATCTATCAACACATGTATCAGCACCTAATTTTTGTCAAATAAGCCAAAATTGTACAGTAGAAGAAAGAGTGCATCTTCATAAGTGGTGCTTCATATAGAAGAATGTAAAGGGATTCATATCTATCATCCTCCACAAAAGTTAAGTTGAACTGGATCAAAGACTTCAATATAAAGCCAGATACACTAACTTGATAGAAGAGAAACTGGGGGAACAACCTTGAAAGCAACAACACAGGACATATCTTCCTGAAGATAACACCAATAGTACAAGCATTAAGTTGATCAATTAGTAAATGGGAATTCATGAAACTAAAAGCTTCCATAAGACAAAAGACACCATCAATTGGAAAAATAGGCCTACGGACCTGGAAGAGATTTTCGCTGGTCCCATATCTGACAGAGGGCTAATTTTTATATTATAAAAAGAACTCAAGAAACTAGACAGCAAAACAATACCAACCAAAACCAAACCAAACCAAACCAAATAAAACCAAACCAAACTAAACCAAACCAAACCAAACCAAAACAAAACAAAACCAAAACAAACAATCAAATTTTAAAAATGGAGTACAGATCTAAACAATGAATTCTCAACAAAGGAATGTTAAGCATAAAGAAGCACTTGAACAATTGTTCATCATCATTAGCTATCTAGAAAAGGAAAATCAAAATGTCTCTGAGATTTCATGTACAACTGACAGAATGATTAAGATCGAAAAACACAAATGAGAACTCATGTGGGAGAGGATGTGGAGCAAGAGGAACACTCCTCCATTGCTAGTGGGAGTGGAAACTTGTACAGCTTCTGAAGAATTCAATATGGAAGTTTCTCAGAAAATTGGAAATAGATCTACCTCAAGACTAGCTATACCACTCATGGATACTCTGTCATACCCTAATGACACATGCTCAACTATGTTCATAGCCACTTTATCTGTTATAACCAGAAACTGGAAATAATCTAGATGTCCCTTAACAAGTACAGATAAAGAAAACTTGGTATACTTACATAATGGATTATTACATATCTGCTAATAGCAATGACATCATGAAATTTGAAAGGAAATGACTGGAACTAGAAAAAAATCATTCTGAAGAAGATAATCCATATCCAGAAAGACAAACATGGTATATACTCACAGCATTGGATATTACCTGTAAAGTAAAAGCCATGCTACAGACCCAATCAATATAAATAACAAGGGAGGGTAATGTCATATGAATCTCCATGGTAAAGAAAATAGAATAGACATCATAGGTAAGAAGGGGCAGGGTGAACTGGAACAGGGGGAAATCAGTTGGTAGGTAGTCAGAGGATGAGAGTACACAGAGTACAAGAATTAGGGGGCAGCTTGGGTATGAGCTAGAAACCTACTGCAATGTAAACTCTCAGACCCTAAGAGGTGCAATATACCTAGTACCCCTAGCAATAGAGGATATGGAGCTTGAACTGACCATCACCTATAACCAGGCAAGGCTTCCAGTAGGGAGATTATAATATTAACCCAGCCTCTTAACTTTCAATCTACAATTTGTACTGCCAAGAAGATAGATGGGAACAAAGGTAGTGGTGAAATGGTAGAAGTGACCAACCAATGACTGGTCCAGTTTTAGCCCCATGTCATGAGAAGGAGCCCACTCCTGACATTGCCTGGAAGTCCAGGACCCAGAGGATGGATATATGAAAATTTTTGATTGGCCAGAACACGGCTAGAAAAAACAAAAACAAAATTAAACGAACAAAAATCAATCGAAAAATTCCTAATTATATTTTGCTGTATGAGTGGACAAGGGCCTAGCATAACTGTCATCAGAGAGGCTTCATCGAGCAACTGGTGGAAACAGATGCAGAGACCCACAGTGAAACATTAGGTGGAACTCAAGGAATCCGGAGAAAGAGGGGGGAGGAAGAATTGTAGAAGTCAAGGAGATAAAGGGGATAAGAAGGACACCCATAGAGTCAAATAGCCTGTGCTCATAGGGGCTCACAGAGAACAAACTGGCAACCAGAAAGTGAGAATGGGACTGACCTAGCCCCTCTGCATATAAGTCACAATATTTAAAAGTGTAGCTTTGTCTTCTTGTGGAACTCCTAGCAATGAGAGCAGGGGTTGTCTCTGACTCTTTTGCTGGATTTTGGCACCCTTTTCCTCATCCCCCTTTTATTCTCTAGTCTTAATACAGGAAATTATACTTAGTTTTTCTGCAGCTTGGTATGCCAAGACTGATTGATATTCATGGGAGGCATCGCTTTTCTAAAGAGAAATGAAGGAGTGGATGAGGGCAAAGAGATGGTGGTGAAGAGGGACTGGTAGAAGAGGAAGGTGAAACTGCAGTTGCAAGGTAAGTAATCATCATCATCATCCCAAAATATATAAATAAATACTAGAATTATTAACTCAGTGATTTCAGTTTTATGCTAGGAACATCAGCATGCATTTAGCTTATATTCTACAAACTTGTCACAAGTAACCACAGTACTAGTGACTGAGATTTACTGAGTTCTTGGTGAAAGCCTACATGCTTCATCATTGTATCTCATTGTAACACCAATACACAACTTCAAGGCCAGGCTAAATGATATTTAATATTCCACAAACTTCAGCATAGAATGAAACTTTCAAATTCTCACACTAATGTATAGAATAGCAGAAATATGAAAGCTATCATGTGGCCAACTGTGGGAACACTCCTGGCGCAGTGGAATGAAGCCCCATGTGTCTGTCCAGGGACTCTGTGACTCTGCGTGGGACAGCAGACACGTGGGAAGTGGCCGCACATCCCCACACAGTCTGACAGGCAGGCGGGGACTGTGGGAAGTCTTTGTGGGCCTTGTCCATGAGTGGGCGAGGGGGCCATTCATGGAGAATGCACAGCAGCCATCTCCGCGGGTTCTCTAGCCCAGGACACTGCTGCAGGGTGCCTCAGATGGGCTAGCCTGAGCGCAGCTGGGGTTCCCGCCGAGACTGGGTTTTGGCGGCTTGGGGTGCCAGGCTAGCTGCTTAGGCTTGGGTGAATGGGTATTGTCTGGGAGCTCTGGGAAGCCTTTGGCGAGAGATTAGATGTGGCTCCTTAATCAAGAGCCGGATCCCTCACTTCCCATGATGGGACCAGATGAAGAGACAGTCCATAATTCTAAGACATCATGTGGAATGGCGTGGATGGAATTGTACCCCATGAACTCTGGGAGCTGTGAGGCAGATATAGTAACTGGGAAGGGGCATGACTAAGTCTCCAGGTGTCTCATTAACCTGGGGAGGGCTTGGGGCTACGTGGCCATGCCTCTACCTGTGGAGGGGCTGGGGGCATGACCCTTTTTTATCTGACCAAATGTCACAGACATATGGAGAGATGTAGCCACGTGTTAGAAGCTGTATTCTAGGAGCTTAGACAAACAGTTGCCATCCCTTGTAAACTGAGGACATCCCATTGGGCCTGCAACGTTCATATCTTAGATCGACCAGAGACACAGACTTCCAATCACAGCCCCCAAATTACTTTTTTTAAAAGAGAGGGGTCACTGGAGTCAGAAGGGATGGTACATGACCTTGACTGGAGCCAAAAACCTCCCGGGAGCATTGGCATGAAGTTTTCTGGTCCCTTGTGGATTATTCCACAGGGTCGCCCAGATTTTACTCCTGTGCTCAACTGGGTGCCAGATTGCCTGTCACAGATCACTGCCCCACAGCCAACAAATAACTGGCCCAACTTCTGACCCATCCCAAGGGCAAATACCAATCCCTGACACTATTAGTAGTACTATGTTATACTTTCAGACAGGATCCTAACATAGCTGTCCTCTGGAAAGCTCAATAGAGCAGTTGACTGAAACAGATTCAGAGATCCACAGCCAAACATTGGACAAAACTCATGGAGTCTTCTGGAAGAGGTGGGAGAAGGATCAGTGGCTCCAGAGTGGTAGAAACTCCACAGAATGACCAAATAGAATCAACTTACATGGACCCTTGGAGGCTCTCAGAGACTGATTCACTAATCTAAGAGCATACATGGGCTAGACCTAGGCTCCCTGCATATATGTAGCAAATGTGCACCTCTGTCTTCATGTGCATTCCCCAACAACTGGAGCAGGGGCTATCTCTAAAGCTGTTGCCTTTCGTGGATCCCATCTCCCTAACTGGGCTGCCTTATCTGACCTCAGTGGGAAAGGATGCACCTAGCTCTGCAAAGACTTGATGTGCCAGGGTAGAGGTTATCCAAGAGGTGGGGATGGCTCTATCCTCTTAGAAAAGAAGGGGATGGAAGAGGGAGAGAGTAATGGTATGGGGGAGGCACAGGAGGTGGGGCAGCATTCAGGGTGTAAAGTAAATAAATAAATTCATGAGAAAAGAACTTATTACTAATTACAGAAAATAGATCATAGACTTATACATTGATACAAGTTTGTAATTCTTAGAAATTTCTTAAATCCAAAACAAATTGCACCACACAAACACATACATATACACACATGAACACAGTATACTCCTCTATATAGAAATTTCTTCAAAGATGCTATTGAAAAGTTTGACTAGGAGAAAATATTTATAATGGATAATGAACTTGTGCATAGGACATGTAAATGACACTCAGTATGTAAATACATTTAAACTATTTTGTATTGCAAGGCAGTGGTGGTGCATACTTTTAATTTCAGCATTCAGGAAGCAGAGGCAGGAAGATCTCTGTTATTGAGGCTAGGTTGGTCTACAGATCCATTTCTATGACAGTCAAGGTTATATAGAAAAACCTAGTCCCAAAAAAACCAAGCCAAAACAAGAACAACAACTAACAACAATAAAAATAAATAAATTAATTAATGGAAATATTCTGGATTTATGAAGAAAATTTAAATTTAATTTTAGCCTCAAACAGAAGCCAATATTTTGGAAATCAATTATATTAGATATACATTTTCAAAATAGATAATGAAACATCAATAAAATTAATCAGTTTCCTTTGTAATTATGTTTTAATTATTTATCATCATTACTGATATCTTTATAAACACAACAGAAAATCACCAACTGAAAGTTAAATAGATAGATGGATAAATAAGATTTATGGAAAGTAGTGTGTAATATCTTAAAAATAATGAATTTTATCTTATTTACTGCACATTACAATAAAACCAAGTGAATCTCAGAGAACTGTGTGTGTCTGCTTCCCTTCCTCCTCTCCTTCCTCTCTCTCATTTCTCTCTCTCTCTCTCTCTCTCTCTCTCTCTCTCTCTCTCTCTCTCTCTCTCTGTGTATGTGTGATTGGACCAGGTAACCAGACAAGACTAAATTTTATGTGGAGGAATAAAAATGAACATTAGTCAAGAATATATTTAACTTAAATTATTGTTATTGTATGTGTGCATGGTGTATGTATGTGGGCATAGGAGCTATGATATATGTATAGGAGTAGAGGATAACTTTGTGCAGTAATTGCACTCTCTCAGTCTTTACATAGGTTCTAGGTATTGAACTCAGGTCACCAGGCTTACATGGTGAGCATCCTTACCTATTTTGCCTTCCTGTTAATCCCATTTTTTAAGCTAAAAAATCAGAAGACTCCTTATTGATAATACTTTTTAAGTATACTAATATAGAATATAAGTGAATCAATAGGTATAAAAACTAAGAGAGAGCCATATACATACAAAAGCTGGTATACAATGATGGCAACTTTCAGATCACTGGGCTTTCCCAATGATAATTTCCCCGAATAGTAATTTTATTCTATATAGCCATTTTAATCTTCTTATAAAAACTTGATAGATTCCACAAATAGTCAAAGATATAAGTGAATATATTTTATCAGGATCAGTGAAAAAATGTTAACAAAATAGTACCTAAGAAATTTCAAAATCACATCATACATCATGTTTATATGCTATAAGAAAAGCAGTATGGGGGGGATGGTTTATTTCAACTTACAGTGCATCATTAAGGGAATCCATGGCAATGATTTAAAGGCAGAAACCCGGAGGTAGGAACTAAAGCAGAAGCCATAAGAGAAACACTGCTTACTGGTTGGCTCAGCCATCTTTCTTATATAGTACAGCATCAACTGCTTAGGGAAGATACTGCCCATAGTGTGCTGTGCATTCCTAAATCCATTTTTGTTGCAATATCCAGTGCCCTGAAGTGTGAAAGTATACTATGGTTTGAAAGTATACATCAAATAAGGATGTGCTGAAGATTGAATCCTCATTACATAATAATTTAAATGCCAATCTTAAGGAAAGTGATTATTGTCTTGAGGGCTCAGTGCTTTCTAATGAAGCAACTATATAAAAGCTTGAAATGGAGAGAAACTTGAAGCAATCCCACTAAAATCAGGGACTAAACAAGGCTGCCCTATCTCTCCATATCTATTCAATATAGTAATTGAAGTTCTAGCTACAGCAATTACACAACAAAATGAGGTCAAAGGTATACAAATTGGTAAGGAAGAAATCAAATTATCACTATTTGCAGATGATATGATCATATACTTAAGTGACCTGAAAAACTCCACCAGAGAACTCCTGCAGCTGATAAACAACTTCAGCAAAGTGGCCGGATACAAAATTAACTCAAACAAATCAGTAGCCTTCCTATACTCAAAGGATATACAGGCTGAGAAAGAAATTAGGGAAATGACACCCTTCACAATTGTCACAAACAATATAAAGTATCTTGGTGTGACTCTAACCAAGCAAGTGAAATATCTGTATGACAAGAACTTCAAATCTCTCTGAAGAAAGAAATCAAAGACCTCAGAAGGTGGAAAGATCTGCCATGCTCATGGATTGGAAGGATTAATATAGTAAAAATGGCCATCCTGCCAAAAGCAATCTACAAATTCAATGCAATCCCCATCAAAATTCCAACTCAATTCTT